>JAQRGC012306469.1:0-11490 GCA_028659135.1 Plantago lanceolata | reverse complement strand
TAATTTTTTAAATTTTAATTAAATTTGTCAATTATTTAACGCATAGTCTAATGAGGAACGGTCCCTTTTTAAGTTATAGGGCGCATGACTCATATGCAATTATTTACATTTTTTATTTTTCAAAATTCGGAATATTTTTGTAATAAAAAAAAGTTTGGTGACTTTTCATCAAATTTAATATTTAGTCATCAATTCGGTAGCAAATTCATAATTAATAAAAGTTGAGGGACTTTTATGCAAAATTGTGCAATATAACACTCTCTGAAACATTTTATAGGTATAAAATGTAAGATCATAGGAGTTTTTACCAAGATCATAGCTGTTTTTGTTAGAATCATAGAAAATGTTTTTTAAGATCATAACAGTTTTAACTGAAATCATAGCTATTTTTTTGTTAAGATCGTAGGACATATTTGGTAAGATCATAAGTGTATAGTTAGATCATAGGAGTTTTTAGTTAAGATTATAGGCTTTTCGCTTACGATCATAAGGCTTTTCGTCGATATTATATGTATTTTTTATTTGTTTTTTACTTTAAAAAAAATATAAAACGTGAACAGTACTCCGATCGGAGCTTCAATGGAGTTCTGTGATTTTTTTTATTTTTCTTGCAAAAAGGTCCCTAAAGTTATATTAATGACATTAAAAGCTCCAAATTTTCTATTAAAATTAGTTGGGGTAGCTTTATAATTAGTATAAATATGTCTCTAATGTCCTTCTCTGAGAGGCGTCCCTTATGAGACCTACTAATTATTTAATATTTTGCAAAACTAATAAAATTTTATTTGGAATCTCAACTACGACCCCCTTCACCACGTGACATACTAGACGAATAAGGATTGAGTTTTGGCAGGTTCTCGCGAAGCTCAGATGTTCGCCGAAGCTTTAAGATCACCAGAGCTCTCGATGCTCATTGGAGCCGCCCGAAATCCTCCGAACAATCTCTATTTTTGCGTGGGTCGTGATGGGGAGGATGAAAAATAAAGTTTTGTTGAGTTTCGAATTTGATTTGAGGTTCTGGAAACACGAGAAAATGTGTTTTTTAACGTATTCTTATTTTGATAGTTTTGATTTTATCGTTTTTCGTATTTGTATTCACATTCGCATTCGTATTCATATTAGTGCTTCTTAGATTTTAACCCCACATTAACATACGATACTAATATTTCACCATCAAATAAAAAATCTCATTAAAAATCGTGGAAAAAAAAACCCGTAATTTATTCATTGGGACGGATGAGTATAAAATTCCGAATCCATTTTGGTATTAAACCCGACCCGACCCGCCAAAAGGCACAAGAGGATTGAGATAAGTACGATCTTTTAATTTGTGATTGAATTGATTTCTGATTGGATCGCTCTCCACAACTTCTTCATCTTCTCTCTCTCTATATCAATCAAAGCAGACGACAATCAGATCAGACTTTCTCTCTCTAGATTCCGATTCAATTCTGAGTCTTCTCGTACCGGAAATGCCGACGGATCAAGGCGAGTTCACCACCGAGCAGGTACATTCCACATCCCGAGCTCAATTTCATCGAGAATGATTAATTGATTCATAATTCATAACCTTTGGATTTTTGATAAGTGACAAAATGATTTTGATTTTGTCAAGGTTTTGCTCAGGGATATTCCATGGGAAACTTACATGTCGAGCAAGCTGATCTCCGGCACAGCGCTTCAGCTGTTGAGGCGTTATGACAAAAAGCCCCTCAGTAGCAAGGCTCAGCTACTCGACGATGTAATTGACTCACTTAACTCTCGATTTATTTAGTTTTATACTTGTGTTTATCTCATTGTGGTTTCTTTGGCTGTTTTGGTGTAGTAGTTTTCTTCTGAGAGTTTGCTTTTAGATGAAAATTTAGTAGAAATTGCTTTTATATCCTTTTTTCGCCTTATGAAATACTTGTGTTTTTTTTTATGTATACATAGATGAGAGATTTTATCTATCTTGCTACTGGATACTGTGATTTGATTGACTTAATTTTCGATTTGTTTGTTGTGTGTATGTATTTGTGTTACTGGCATGCTCCATTGGCTGTGTTGGTGATATTGTTTTTCTTTTGTAAGTTTTCGTTGCATGAAGATTTTAGTGGAAGTTTCTTTTCTCTTCTTCTGTATGAAATGTTTATGTTCTTATGCATGCATAAATGAAAATGTTATCCTTCTTGCTTTCTGAGTGTATTAGATACTATCAATGGCTTTCTTGTCAATATCATGTCATAAAGCCTCTGAGTAGCAACACTCAGCTCTTGGGCAGTGTAGTTTATAGTCTGTACTGTATGTATGTGTTTATGCTTATGGCAATTATGACATGTTGTGCTGTGGTTTAGTTGGTTGTTTTGATGTATTGTTTTTCTCCCGAAAGTTTGCTTTGGATGAAATTTTAGTGGAAATTGTTTGTTTCTTTTTCCCTTCTTTTTATGAATTTTGTATGCTTTCATGTGCATAGTAAGATGGATCATGGATTTTATCCTTATTGTTTTGTAAATACTCTTGTGTCTTTGTTCTCGGCATGATCTGGAAGATTATAGTGAAGTTAGGATATCTGAATGGATTTACTCTTGCAGGATGGTGCTGCTTACATTCGTGTTTTCTTGAGCATTTTGCGCGACATAAACAAGGAAGACACTGTGGAATATGTTCTGGCTCTGATTGATGAGATGCTCACAGGTACTGACGAATTGCGTTATCTCTTCGTAGTTTGTAGTGATTTTGGTCTTCTCAAGTACCTTACATTGTTTGTTTCTTTCTATGGCAGCAAATCCTAAAAGAACCAGACTGTTTCATGATATGTCGCTCGCCAGTGAGGATATCTACGAGCCTTTCCTAAGGCAAGGATCCTGCACTTTATTATAGTGAAGTAGTGTGTCCTTGCATTTATTCGTGGCACGAGATTTCTCATTCCAGTCAAGTGAAGCATAATGATGTAGAGTACTTATTGGTTGTGATGAAAGTGAAAGGACTTTGCCTTTTGCCTGCATTTAAGAGTTTGAACTCTTATGAACATGTGTATCAAACTTCCATTGACTTCATCATGTGGATTTACTTTCATGTAAAAGTTATTCCTCGATAATAGGCTATTTATCTTCTGCAATTTTTAGTTTTTCTCATTCAGTTCTTCGAGCTTTGAAGTGTGTTTGTTTGCTGGGCTATACTTTTTCTCTTAGAGGTCCTCTACATGTATGAGATGTTTATTTTGAAGTTATTTTGAAGACTTATACTTTACTCTGATTGCCACACAAGCTTCTTCAAAAAAATTCTCCAGGATTAGTTTTTCTTGGTATTTTGCAAAAATTGCATGTAGTTTGCCTTTAAAGTACTTTTTGTACATTAATTGTAATTAGTGATTTCATTATCGTTTCATGCACATGTCTTATGCTCTCAAGGAAATTTAGGAAATCTGTAGTCCATTATGTTTCTTTTATATTTTCATCAAATTTTTCTGGCAGCAAAAATTCAACTGTTTTTTTGTATAGTACATCCAAACGCTTGAATAGGCACTTCATTTTTTTTTCCTGAACTCCATTCAAGTCATAGGGATCAGTTTACTGTATAATTCTCCTGGTATCCAAATAAAAACTCTGTTTCTCTTTTGCAGATTGTTGAGGAAAGGCAGCTGGTTTATAGAAGAGAAGAGCTGCAAGATACTTTCTTTGATTGTGAGGTGTGAAATTTGTACATCCTACATGTGCTTTGTTGTAATTGTGGGCACTGAATAATGTACCTTATTTCATCTTTTAGTGGAAGGCCAAAAGCTCATGGAGATACGTCAGCTAGTGATTCAAAGAAGGAGATTACTACTACCGATGATGTTCTGAAGGGACTTGTTGAGTGGTTGAGCGCGCAGGTATGTGCTTCCTCTCCCCCATTTTATCTACTTTCAGTCTAGTGTGGTAGAGACTGAGTGTATATAGGTTTTAAAAAAAGTACTTGTGGGCTTTATGTTGAGAGTTTTGACATTGAAAGTATTAAAAAACTGATAAAGCAGGTGATTTACGACACTCGTAACTCAGTTAACTTATATGTTCCCATGACACTCTACTTCTTTCCAACTAAAAAAGAAATTTTACATCCAAATTACTTGCTCACATGCAGAACTTTTCAACATACATGTATTGATTAACATGGACGGCCTGTTTATCAGTTCACATTATCACATAGAAGTAATAACGTAAAGATGACACGGGTGTACTAGGTAGGAAATTGAACTCTCCGTTTATGAACTTCTACAATGATTATCTTCCGGAAGGATATCAGATTTTAGGCTCTTATCCTGCTATTTCACTTAATCATCACAATATGTTAGCTAGCGTTATAAGGGGACAAACCCTGTGTGTCAAGTGCTCTGGCTGCTCTGCTCCATAGGTAGTGCTGTAGTGGGTTGTTGGTTGTTCATTGCTGTTGGGTGAGGGATATAGACGCTAATTTTCAGTATTCTAAACCATGCATATCTAACTGAATGTTGTGTAATGCCCAGAGTCGGTAAAATTTAAGATATCTTACACGTAGTGGAGCTCTTGCATTATCAAACAATACAGTGGCTTTTTAACTCTTAAGCTAGGGACATCTTTTAATACTGAAAAAGATTTTTTTATTTTTTTTTTGGCATAAAAAGTTTGTATTGGAGATTCATGGCCTTGACAGCTTTTTAACTCTGAACTCCTTTTGTTTCTGTCAACTTTGTCTTGCAGCTGAGGAATCCATCTCATCCAAGCCGTGGCATTCCAACTGCTGTTAGTTCCCTTGCAACTCTGCTAAAAGATCCTATTGTGAGATCCTTATTTGTTCAAGCAGATGGAGTAAAGTTGCTCATTCCTCTGATTTCTCCGGCATCCACTCAACAATCTATTCAGGTACATTCTTGCGGGACTATTTTGGGGAAAGCCCTTTTATTTTGATAATGTAAACCGCTGTATTAGAATTTATTAAGTTGCTTGAATGGTCTGGAGGTTGTCTTACATGTCAAATCACTTTTACATTTCGTTGTGTATTTCTAATACATGAAATACCTACCTGATGTTATTTAGTTAATGCAATTTATATCTTTGAACAGCTCGTCTATGAAACTAGCCTTTGTGTATGGCTTCTCTCTTACTATGAACCGGCCATTGAGTATCTAGCTACCTCCAGATGCTTGCCACGGTTGATAGATGTTGTTAAAGGATCCACCAAGGAAAAGGTGATTTCAATGAACATTTGTTAGTTTTTATGCATAGCGTTTTGTGCCATTTACTTCTAAACATCCACAAGAAAATTGACAACATAATAAAAGGGAAAGCATAAATAAAAATCATGTTTTGCTTGTTGTAGGTTGTCAGAGTAGTTGTGTTGACTCTCAGGAATCTGCTGCACAGAGGTGCATTTGCTGCTCAGATGGTAGACCTTGGTTTACCACAGGTTGTTCAAAATTTGAAAGCTCAGGCATGGAGTGATGAGGTAGGAATTATTTTTTTCTGATTGCAAATCACTTGTTCATTCTTTCAAGCATAGTACTTAATATGCATGCACACTTTTATGAGGCATTTCTACCAGTCATCGAATGTGGGTTTTCCTTTTCTTATCCTCATTTATGTGGTTCTCCCTCTACTTTCTTTTTTGATCGAGTGGGTCAGTCTGACATTTGTCAGTGTATACTCTACATGGAAGTTACTGGTAGTTGATAAGTTAAAACTTCAGAACAGGTTTCATTGCTTAACTATCTGCTACTATACTGACTACTGAGGTATCAGGGAGCTTTGCCTAGCTATATGTAGCTGCAGTCATGACATCTTTTCTTATATGATCTCTGCAGCCCCCTTGTTGTGACTTTATGGCCCTCATATCTAATGTCTAAAACTATTGAGCAGGATCTGTTGGAAGCTCTGAATCAACTGGAAGAAGGATTGAACGATAACATTAAGAAGCTAAGTTCTTTCGATAAGTACAAGCAGGAGGTCCTCCTTGGACATCTTGATTGGTCACCTATGCACAAAGATCCTATGTTCTGGCGGGAGAATATCACAAACTTTGAGGAACATGATTTCCAGGTATTTCTGCATGTTTATTATCCATTATTTTCTACTGATATCTTTGATGCAAGGTTTTTGGCTTGTAGTTCAGGGGCCTAGTGCTTTGGGGCTCCTCTAGAAGCTTCTTGTTTTGGTTTTTGGGTAGTAAAATTGTTTTTTTGGGGTATGTTTCAGTTTCCTAGTCAAGTTTGGCAGTGTTGAGAATAAGTTGCAGGGTTAATAAATGATGTGATGTAAAAGCAAGATATATCAAGGATAGAGAGCTTAAAATTGACAAATGAATACCTAAGTTTCTCTTTGAGCTACCGTCTGTTGTTGACAAATGACATAGGTTGGTCCTTGGAAAGTTAAAATCGGGCTTGTAGTCTCCCAAAATGAAGGTCTCAAGATGAAGTAATTTCTCACTCAACTCTGTCCAATCCAAAAGCCAGAGTGCTTCCAAACACCTTTCTTAGTTTTTAAAGATGTGATAAAGAAAAAAAATTGCTGCGCTTTTGGTAAAAAAAAAAAAAAAAAAAAAAATCATGAGTGATGTAGCTTTTCCAAGCAAGGGGGCATGTGTGCTGTCCAGTAAGCTTATTATCCAACTCTGGCATCTGCATTTATAGGGGATTGTGCGTGAAAACCTCTAGGGAATGTAAACTGCATTATTGTGCTCTTTCATTTCTGCATGAACTGATATATTGATGTCTCAACAGATCCTAAGGGTCCTGATCACAATTCTGGACACATCATCTGATCCTAGAACGCTCGCTGTTGCTTGCTATGATGTATCCCAGTTCATTCAGCACCATCCTGCTGGTCGTGTGATTGTGTCTGACCTTAAAGCAAAGGATCGGGTGATGAAATTGATGAATAACGAGAATGCAGAGGTTACTAAAAATGCACTACTCTGCATCCAGAGGCTATTCCTGGGAGCCAAATATGCAAGCTTTTTGCAAGTCTAATATTTACTATCTGTCTATAAAAGGCTTGCCAGATATTCATTTATTAAAGAATTTTTCGAACGAAAGAATGAGGAAGTCATCGTGTATCATTATTATTTTTATTATTATTGTACTGGTTGGGGCAGCAGTTGTTGGTCTGCTTGATCAGTTGTGCATACACTATGAATAAGCTGAGATGAGAAAATGTGTACTCTAGCACTTTCTTTTTATTTGTATCTACGTCCTACGATCACGTAACTCAATCTTAGTAATAAATTATCCATGAATTGGGTAAATTGTTTATGTACTCATTTGTACTTGAACTTGCATCCCATTTTCGTTGTATGTCTCCATTTTTTACCAGCAAGAATCTACCTTTTCTATAAATCTGCACAAAATCAGCCCTTTAATGACCTTTGTCGAACGACCAAATTGGGTTTCAATGAAATTGCAGTATAGACTTGTTTTCATCTTTAGCCAAACAGCCAAAATTTCTTGAGGTGATTTTGCTTGAGATGTCGTGAAGTCGTATGGTTGGTAATAGCAACTGTTTCTGTTTCCATTCTTAGTTTTCACAAGAGTACAGACCATCCAATACCAAGGAAGTAGCAAGCTAGAGAAATTACATTACGCGAACTTGCTTATTAATCTCATATAGTAGCACACTGTATTTGCAACATGCTTTAGAAACAAGCTAGACAGGACTTCTTAAGTCTACAAAGTGAACTTCCCCATCATGCTCTGTGCAATGCAGCCTGCAATTGTACAGTTTTATGCGGCGTCCCCATCATGATCTGTGTGCGGCTTCACCATGTGAATGCAGGGAGCACGTACGATGGATAAGCATCATGTTTCCTGGCAAGTGATTCAACTACAGAATCCTCTGCAGTTTCTCCAAATTTTTCGAGACCAAGTTCACTTGCATGGATCCCACCAGTAATTAAAACCGAAGAAATACCAGCTATATTCGCACCTTTGATATCATGGTGCAGTGAGTCGCCAACAGCAATACAGTCAGCAGCATCCACACCAACCATTTACATGGCCGATTTGTATATTATCTGTTGGTAATTCAAAAAAGCGTCAAGACTTGAGACAAGGCATCAAATGATACTCGAGGAAAACAATCATTTGGTGTTTAGTGATTAGTGTCTTGGTTCATAGCTAAAGGTGGTTCCTGGTTAGTGTTCCTTCACAGCGTATTTCATTTTGTTTCTTGTAATCCGGTTTGCAATTAGTAGCCATTGGTATTTATACTGACGCCAACATACAAAGGCCAAAAAGAAAAACAAGGAAACTAACTATGTACAGTAGATATCATGGAACTCACCTCACCAGGTTTGCCCATCCATTTGACTTCTCCACCAAGCTTTTCATAGGTGGCTGCCAATGTCCCTGTCAGAATATATAACAAAAGAGACACAGGAGATGGGCTTATTAATAACTTCTGTAATCCCGGTACTGCAAACTTCAGATGAGATCAAATGAAACAATGCATATATCAACTCATTACCAGGCATAACGCGCAGAGCTCTAGCCTCAACGGTGACAAAATCTGGATTTGCTACCACCATAGGGATCCTTTTAGCTACACATTGTTGCAGAACTTTCTCCAGTTCCTCCAGACTCTTGGGTATTGCAGCACCAGATGAACACCCCAGAGCTTCGGTACCGTGAGCGAGAATGAATTCAGCCTCATCAACATTATCCACCACTTGGAGTCCCAAGCCCTTAAACAAAACATTTGTTAACAAAATACCTCAAATTAATTAATGGTCCAAAAGCTATAAAGCAAAAGGTTTGTTTTAACTAAATAACTGAATTGCAATTTGGATAGTTGAACAAAACTCCCATATTCTCAATAAGAATTAGCATATTAAACAGACAGGAACTCATTAGTGAGCAGGACAATGATAATTCATCAAGAGCTTTAGTATTTTCATGATTTTGAAGTGACTTTACAGAAAAGGTTCAGTTCATATTCTGCATTTATGGAAGTTTTACGAGGCGTGAATAAAAAAAGATAGTACTATATGAATGCAGAGTTCGTGTGAATATTATTCTGTTCTCATCGAAATGTTCATTCTCCTAGTCCTAATTTCCGACATAACAAGTTCATACCTCGAGAGATATAGCTCCTCGGTCATTCCAGGTCATGTGAATGCAAGATCTTCCTAGTCCAGCAAACCATGCATCATCTCTTCTGTTTAAACAAATTTGACAGTGCCGGTGTTTATGACGAGTACAATATTCTGATTCTAACACATCAAAACCAAGTGTAAAAAAATCATACAAAAAGTTAATGAAAAGTCAACCTAAGAAGATATTGGTGTGTCAACTCTCCACTTGTAATAGCTCCTAGAAAGAGTGATGGATCAAATCCGAGGCTACTCAACTTGTGAATGGTTGTTGATGCACGCCTTGATGAATTACTAATGATGACCATCTTTGCACCAGTAGTTGCCAGCTTTTCTACTGTAAGAAAACAAGAGGTATAAGTATCTCCCTGGCATCTTAGGCGAGTCTGATGGTGGAGATACATCAACAGCCAATGACAAGTACGTATTAAGGGAAGTAAACAAGCTTACCAAAATGGCAAAGCAAGCTAACATATACGTACATGTTGTGATGGCACCTGGATACGGTTGTTTACCATCGTGCAGGACTCCAAATTGATCCAAGAACCATGCCTGTTTGTAGGACAATGAAGCATGGATGTGTTCAATAATGCATTAACGAAAATGTGTAGTGTGAAAAGACTTGAAATGATGTGCGTGCAGTGAATGAGAAACAAAGCTTATTCCTCCTACCATTGGAGCATCCATCAACAAGTATGAATGATTGTGAATTCTTATAACACACATATATACTCATCTGTTTCTTTTTTCAGATTGTTTACGTATTCATTTTTTGTCCGTTTATTCAGATTGTTTACACTTTTACCTCACACCTTTACCCTGCCACTGAACTAAACACCACACCTCCTAAAAAATGTTCCAAAAATCAAACGTAAACAATCTAAAAAAACGGATGAGTAAGTATATATAAGCAGCGTACATGAACAAGTATGAATGATTCTAAGTTGAAGGCAAGGAACACCAATTAACCAATTAATCATTCAGCTGCAGATTAGTTTGTGAAGACTCAAATGACACTATCAATCAATAAAATGAAAGTAAAATTAATAGTGATTCCAAATCAAGAACAAATACATTTGTAAGAAGAATTGATCGATCGAAATGAGAAAGTGAGGTGGGATTGTTACCTTGAAGGTGCCAGTTTGGGCGAGGTGTTGCAATCCACCTTTCAGAGTCTCAAATGGGGGTTGCTGCTGCGATGACATTGCCATTGATGATGACGAAAAGCAGCAGCATTTTGCCCCTGTCATCATCATTTTAGTTAGGACCTGTTTGGTTTGGTGTCTCTCTCTCTCACCTTAAATAATTTATATTTAGTCTGTATTTTCTTATTATTATTTTTTTTTACCTTTTTTTCTTTTTTAAAATAGCGGTGAAAATCATGTAAAATGTTGACCATAAAAGTTGGCCTAAGCAGGTTCAAAAACTTATCGTTATATATTTTTGTATCCCTCTCACACTAGAACGACGCCTTTAATCCGTTGATAAGTGATAAAAAAAAAAAAAACCTAGGAAGGCTTATGCGGCTGAATTAGTTTATTTATACAAATCAAATTATGTACTCCCTCTATTTTTTTTAAATGATGTTTTTGCATTTTGATCTATTTCAAAAATAGATGATGTTTAAGGTTGTTTAATATATAATATTTCAACTTTAAGGTATAATGATTATGTTCAATAATAAAGTATTTCATCTTTTACATTTAACTATGCATATTTCAATTTTAAAATATAATGATTATGTTTAAATTGAATAAAATAGTGCAAGTCAAATCTACCTTAATATGTGTGGTATAACCTTAAACATCATTTAAAAAAAAATGGAGGGAGTATTTAAATCATATTGACACGTCTGGGGTAGGTTTATTGGAAAGTTTATTCATATTTCAACTTGAGTTTCATCTCTCTACAAGCTCTTGATTCATGTGAACAGAGGAAAAAAAACAGAAAACTCGACATTTTGGAACAAGGTAGCTAGTAGCTACTCATCCTTTCTTGATTGTTCACATTTATTTTGTTAATTTTTTCTAACCTCATTTTGGATTTGGACTACAATTACCACTAAATCATAATGGAAAATTTAAACAATAAAATATAAAGATATAGTGATTATATTTTTATAATATGATTAACTAATTATTTTTCTTGTGATTTACTCCCGCCGTCCCACAAATCTTTACCAACCAGAGTTAGCGCGGAATTTAAGAAGAGGTATTAAAATAAGAAAAGAAAAAAAAATATTTTGCACTCACACCTTTTTCAAGTTTTTAAAATTGCACTTAAGCTTTATTTTTTTCCAAGTTACAGATAAACCTTTCACAACTTTTTTCAAATTACACAAAGATTGGATGGTGTTAAGTTTTCCGTTAAACCTTTTCTTTTTTGTTTCAAATTACACACAAACCTTTTATTAAA
>JAQRGC012306468.1:0-15013 GCA_028659135.1 Plantago lanceolata | reverse complement strand
ATAGGAATTTAAATTTATTGCTGTTCATCCTTTTTATATATTTTTCTGGTAATTGTATAAAATTCTTTGGCTAATTTGAGAAATTGAATTTTTTGGGCATGGCAGATTGTTGACACTAAAGGATGTTTACTGTAAGCAAGAAATGGCTGGTTTGATGGATAGTGTGATGTTGCAGGTGCATTTCCTAGGAGAAGGGTAAGCAAGATTTAGTCATAACTTTATATTAAAACATAAAGTTTCAAAGCTATAAAGATGACAATCACCTTTATTGATCTGAAGTCCTCTGAGTACTGAGGTTCAAGTAACTTTGTGATGCTACAGGGTAATTGGGCAAGTTGCATTTACCAGGGGGAACAAATGGATGTTTTCGGATTCGCCGAGCCTTCATGTTTTGCAGGTATATAATCTTGCATAGCCTTCAACACCATTACATTACATATATGGTTGTTACGTTGTCGTCCTCTAAAAAATGTGCTTGTAAAGAAACTACATAGCTTCATGTTGAAATCATCTGATCTTTATGATCTATTCATTCTACAGGAGGATTCGGAATTCTATCGCCAATTCTCTATGGGGATAAAGGTGCCAACCTCTTTCTTTTAAAGCGAGTTTCCCATTCTGTTCTTTTTTTTTATAGATCTAAGCTGATGTGTTGGTGATTGGACCAATCTGTTTTGCAGACTATTGCTCTTATCTCAGTAGAACAATGGGGTGTTGTTCAACTCGGATCCACTCAAAAGGTTGGTGCTGATTATTTCAAACATAAGTCGATTGCGTTAAACACTTTTTGCATATACATGTAAAATTAACAAGATACATGCTACTTTTCCTGCAGGTTGCCCAAAGAAAAGAATTTGTTCAACAAGTAAAAGAAATTTTCAGAGGGATCGATAAAAGTCGAGACATTGAACTCTCAGAAAATTCAGCTTCATCCTCAGATCAATTCATGGATTCAAATGCACAAATAATGTCGGCTTTGGCCAATCACAATTTTCAGTATGGTGCAGAGTTTGAAGATCTAATTGTTACATGTCAACCATTAGATGTTCCATCTCAATCATTTGCAGCTGCCTTGGATCATCAGAACATAAACTCGCTTTTTACACCGTCGTTTATGTTTGAGGATCATATTCAAATTGGCAGCAAGCCAACTGTTTCTGAGCCGAGAACTTTCATTGGTGATTGTTCTGTAATGGCTTCATCTTGGCCTAACTTAGGATCTGAATGGAATGAATATTTGCCTTCTGCTGAATGCTCCAAGGATATGTTGAATTCTCAGAATCCCACCTCACTGAGTTTGGATGATTTGTTACATGGAATTAATTTTCCTGAAGATTTGTCCAAACGCTGCATTGCGGGTGACTACTCTGAGTGGTTTTCTCCTCTGCAAGGTAATGAGATGACACAGGCCAACGGATTCACCCCGCTGTCCAATTTCTCTGGACATAACTCTCCCAACAACATATCAGAAAATGTCCCAGCTAATTCCATTCAAAGTTCTGTTACCTATGCCTTTAAATCTAACTCAGACACATGTGCCATTGACCATCAGTTCGATGATTTTACGGGATGCAAAAAGGTTCAGGGTCGGAATGAAACTCTAGGTCCTGTGGTAGGTGCTGATGTCTTAAATTTTAGCAGTGGTAGTTCTGAGTGCGTATCTGGTGAATATGAGAAATCCAGAGTTAGGCCATCTAACAGCCTATTCTCTCAATTAGGCCTTGACCAGATTTTAAATGGTATGTCTGGTAGCTCCTGTTCTCCGAAAAGAAGAAAAATAGACAGCTATTCGTACAGCCAAAGCCAAGGGAAAGTTCAAGGTCTGCCTATCTTTGACGAGGAGGTGAAATCGGTGATTACTGGGTGCCAGACTGACAGAACAAGAATTATCAATGAGCTCAACAGCTTTGAAGACTTTTCGAAGCAAACAAGTTTATATGGTGGTGATAGCTCTAGTGATTCACCTATGAGGCAAGCGGAACACCATAAGAAGAAGAAAGCTAAGCCAGGTACCAAACCGAGGCCAAAAGATCGTCAGATGATCCAGGACCGTCTTGCAGAGTTGAGAGAACTCATTCCTAATGGGGAAAAGGTAAGTGAAAATTTATGTTACTCTTCATTTGGTGCTTCGAATCTCTAAATTCAATAGTATCTTGACATTTTCATTGGCTGATGTAACAGATGAGCATTGATCGATTGCTGGAACGTACTATTAGACACCTGAACTTCATGCAGGGTGTCAAAAAACATGCTGAAAGTGTGAAAAACATCGATTTGCAGAAGGTAAAAATGGTTTCTTAACGTTCATGAAGAGTCATTTTTACTATTTAAATAGATGCAGAAATGTACCTTAAATGCTCAGATTAGCTAACAAGTTCAATTGCAATTGTTTTGGCTAAAAGGTTGAGAGAAAGGTAAAGGACCTATCCAGCAAAGGAGCTACTTGGGCATGTGAACTTGGTGATCAATCTATGATTTGCCCACTGATTGTTGAAGATCTCAGCACCCCTGGTCAAATGCTTATCGAGGTTAGTATATCCGGCTAACATTATGCATACACAAAAATCTTATCGCTGCTTCTAACATATCCTCAGTAGAGACTCTCTATTCATTAGTACCACTTTTGACTGATCATTGAGTTTTAACTGCAGATCCTTTGTGAAGAACACAGTTTCTTTCTGGAAATCGCTGATGTAATACGAAGTTTTGGATTAACAATCTTGAAGGGAGTGATGGATGATGATAAATCTAAGATATGGGCTCGCTACGTTGTAGACTCTGAGGTAAACACACGAGTACTTATAAAAACAACGTATAAAGTTCTTGCATTTTCATTACTACATTGCCGCTTCTAGACATATAAGTTGATGGAGGCTGTTAACTTATTGCAGGGAAATCGGCATGTAACCCGACATGAAATCTTCTCCTCGCTCATACACCTATTGCAAATGACCAGCCAAAGCTCAGACGATAGAAAAGATCGACTCAACAGTGTTGTTATGAACTCAGACGCGACATCTTTATTCAACAACTGTGAACCTGGTGTTTTGTTTCCTGTCAACTTGGCCGATGGCGTTCAGTGTGGAAGCTTGTTATGACACTGTTCTGAGAACATAACAGTAGTTATATAGGCCAGGCTAACTTCTATAGCTGTGATAGTTGTGGTTTGTTCATTTATCTAGTTGTATTTTTGTGTAATTGTGTATAATACTTGATGATTGTGTGGCTCTCTCTTGAAGAGTAGCATCTCATAAATCAATCATATGCTGCTCATTTTTTGTTGCCAGCGGGATATTTATAAATACGAGTTGATTTGTGGTACCTAAACCGTAACAACAAATCAATGTTGTGTGTCAACTGTTAAGTGTTGTCGTAAATCGTAATATTAAAAAAATAAATGTCTAATTTAAGAATATACCAAAAAGAAAAAATAAAAGTAAAAGTGTAAAACATCGAAAATCACGTAAAACACCCATACGAACAATCTTCACCAAATCCCTTTAAATTCCTTAAGACGTGAATTAATATTCTATCAAGCCTCTCAATCGGCGAATTCCTCTCCTGCAGCGGACGGAGCGCAACCGGTGTTTCTTAATTCTACTAGGACCTTCTTCCCAAATCCTCCAATTAGAAGTAGAAATTGTGAATTTCATTTAGGTCGCCGCCGTAAGACACAGCCTCTCGCCGCCGTATGCCGACCTAAGTACTGGCCGTAACCCCGCCACTGATTCTGTCAATACAGAGCAGTTCCGATGCAGGATACAATTATAACATCGGAAACCTCCTCGAAACCTACTGAGTTCACCTCTAATTCCCGCGTAATCTGTCGAGTGTAAGCTCACTTCTCCACCTCGTCATTTTTGTTTTCATTCCAGTCATTACCTTTTATTTTTTCTGTTTGATGAATCGTTTAGGCGTTTGATCATTTACAAGCTTATTACAGTATTGTTCTATGGGTATTGGGTAGACGGTTGCTTCTTCGTGTTTGAGTTTCTTTTCCAGCTATTAGTAGAATACATCTATGATTGATAAAGTAAATACTAGTAGCTCTAGTTATCTGGTTTGATATTTAAAGTCGAGATTAACCCTAGATGTGTAAGTGTAACCACGAGTTAGGTGAATTGGGAGCTCCTTTATACTGCAAGTTAAGCTGGCTCAGTGTCTATTTAGTTTCAGTTAGATCTATTTCAAGCTCTGTTACGTTAGCCTTTAGGCCAATCTGAAACTCGACCGTCGTTAGAAACATAGACGGAACTCTAACAAGATCTACTCGTTTACATCCATCATATGCACCTTTTAAGGCCAATGCTGTGCTTGTATAGTTGAATAAATAGCTTACTAGTAGAAAATTCGGTTATGTGAGTTTATATTCAGCCTGCTAGACATATAGAGGAAATCTGACTTCAGGTTTTTTGATAAACTTGATGATTTTATAGCTAACTTAATGATTTTGTGATTAGCAATCTATTAGGCATATTAGGCTTAACATTAGGATACTTGTGGTGTATCCACATGAATGAACTTTACTGGGATGCTAGAGCAAGTCGCAGGGCTCTATATTAAAGCTGGAAACCTTCATGTTTACTGTTTTTCTTTGTTTTGTTTCTTAATCTCAATGCTTCTAGATCAGCAATACTGCAATAGTTAATAAGTTGGTATATTTTGCCTGTAACATCTGTTAGAATGGTTCTAGTGTAAGTAGTAAATAACCTCTACGATTTACGATTAAAAGGAATATTTTTGCGGAAACTAGCAAGTGCAGGGGAATGGCCTACTAGAAGCATAAACTTATTTTGGGTGTGAAAGAACTCCAGAACGTCGAAGAGCCCTATCTTGTCTAAGTTCTTTGATTTGACCATAATTCCGAGAAACTCAGAAATAAAAAAGAAGTGCAAGAAACTATACTTTTCTGTACTGGACTCTGGATGATAAAGCTGTAACTGTGAGATCAAACATTATTGAAACACTGCTCATGTGCTTGCACTTTGAAGTTACAAATTATTTTAGTACACTCACAAACATAGCTGAGCTGACATATTTACCTGATGTCCTTATAATTGCTAAAGAATTCAAGCTTCTCATAAACCCTGTGGCCTGTGATAATTATGTTGGTTTGTTGTTTGGTCTTTGTTTGCAGATGTGAGAAGCAATTTTCTCAATATACATGTCCTCGATGCAATACACGATATTGCTCGCTGCAATGTTACAAGGTAATCATTCTTTTGGTTTATGCTAAGATTCTTTTACCATAATCACGCTCACATTCAGTAGCATGTTTTTAATTCATTGCAAAATGTTGTATCCAACAAGCTTCAGAGGGTTTTACCTGCATGTATACAAGTGCAAAATGATTTTCTTGATTTGCTTGATCAGTTCTTACTTCCCTTTCTAATGATACTGACATCTGGTATTGCAGTCTCATAGTCTTCGATGTACTGAATCTTTCATGAGAGAGAATGTCATGGGAGAACTACAGCAGCTCCAGCCGGATGAAGAAAGTAAAAGAAAAATGCTGGATATACTTAAAAGGTTCCATGAGGAAGAGGAAACAGATAGCCATGAGGAAGAAGATGGTATGTTGAACACCCATCCACCCCACTCCTGCACCTGTTGTTAGTTTTAGTCAGTTGTTCATAGTATCTTCCTTTCTAAGTCTTATGGATTGATTAATCTTAAATGGGATGTTGATTGATTTCATTGTCTGTATGTTAGAACTATTCGATTTCAACTGAAGTTTCTCTTGATTCTTGGAGTTAAAAGAGAGAGCATGAAGAACGGGTGCACTACATAGAGAACTGTTTTGCATAAAATAGGGAGAAAAAATAGTTTTACCTTACAGTTTCGCACAGAAAAAAAGAAAATTTTGAAGATGTGCTAAGAGAAGTGTTTTGAATGAAGTAGGAAGATAATTCTTAAGGAATAATGTGAAAAGGAAGAATGTTATATACTGTATTTTACTTTACCAGCATCTTGTATCGACAACTTTGTTGACAATTAATTAGTCTTTGCATGCTCCTAATTTCGAGTTATTTTGTTCCCCATGCATGGGTAATTTGATTCTGGTACTCCATCCGTGAAATCCTTTTTATCATCAATGTTAGCTTGTAACATGAGGGATTTCATGTCACTCCACTCCTAACTTATAGTGTATCTTCCTTTTTAGAGTATTGATTTAAATACCCAGCAAAGTTCTATATTTGTTAATTCTAATTTATTTTTGCAGAGCTGGATTCTTCTTTATCAGAGGAGACTATTCAAAAGATTCTTTCAGGTATACTACACTACTCTGCCACACACTTATTTCTAATTTTCTTATGTTCATAACCCACCAAAAGTCCATTGCTTCTTGTTACAGGAGCCCAAATAAGTTTTGATGAATTAACTGTCCAAGAAAAGCAGCAGTTCCAGAGAGCCATTGTCTCAGGCGAGCTCAGTAAATTGATCGAACCATGGGATCCTTGGTGGTTGAAGCCTTCAGCCAAGTATATGACACTCAGCTCAGACGGAACCCAACTAGTCCAACCGATCACAAATGAAGAGTTCGGCTCATCATCCAGAGATGACATGGAAACTGACCAATTGCACGATATTCCACCTGGTCCTGAGAAACCACTACCACCAGTGCACACTCTCACTGCCACAGAACCATCTCCACTACTAGCAATTCACCTTGTTGACATCTTATACAGTTACTGCTTTACTCTCCGCCTTTACAATGGCGACTGGAAAGCTGACCCTCTGGAATCAGCTATGGTGGTGCTAAGTGTATCTTCTGTTTTGGGTCAAAATGGCCATCCCGAGACTGTATTAGAAGCTTTGCTTTATTGCCTGGAGCAAACATGCTCTCCATCGTACAAGCATATGGGCGGTTCCAATTTTGGTTTGAGTATCATGGATGATGTAACCAACCTGCTTCATCTAGGAACAGGTGCTTTAGTCTGTCTGCTCTGTGATCTTCAGAAGCTAATTCAATCTGCCGAGAAAGAGCTGAAGTCTGAGAAACTGCAGAAGTCGAAAAGATCTGAAATGAAGAACAAGTTCAAGTCTGCTGAGCGTAAAACTTACTTCATCATGTGTTGGGTTCATGAGCAGCCACCAGAAGCATGGTCTTCCTTGGGAGCTATGGTGAGCGCAGAGAAATCTTCAGCTGTAGAATATGCTGACAGTAAACCAGGGAGTATGAGAAGGGAAGAAGAGAAGAGGGATAGGATAGGCAAGCCTCTGATCAAGGAGATTTAAATAGTTTAGCTTATCAATCTACCTGACTGTACCCATATGGAGTAATGTGTTTGTGCATGTTATTGCCTGTGCTTTGCCAACATGATTACTGAAATATTTACTTACTACACAGTTACCTTCCTTTTATTTCGATTTCTACCTGTATCATGAGATAGGTAGTCTAGCTTCGTTCTTTGGTAACATATATTTACCCGTTCTCGTAAATCCCTACATTTTGGTTCAAATGATTTTCCATACTTTACCGATTTTTATTTGGTTATTTACACTATAACAGTTGAATCCGAATTTTAACCGCCTGTGTGACGTAGAGGTTTTACATTAATCAAAAATCAAAACTCAATCGTCAAAATTGCTCCACATCCATTTCACACTCATCACCGTCGTCACTCTCTATCATCTTCATCATCCTTTCGTCTTCCCTTCCTCACTTCGAGAAAACAAATTACAGTTTCCTGATTTCATCTCACCTCAGGCAGCCATAACCGACATCCAATTCCACCACCGTCTACCGCCACGGTTCCATCGCCGAATCTGCATTCGTTTCCATCGCTAAACCCTAGCTCTTCATCTGTCCTCAGACATGGGAGACGTAGCCGATAAATTGGCCTACTTCCAAGCCATCACAGGTATTTCCGATCCCGATTTATCGACCGAGATCCTCTCCGCCCACAATTGGGACCTAGAATTAGCCATTTCATCCATCACCTCCAATGGCACCGCCTCTTCCTCCACCTCCGCTTCCGCTCCTATTGCTGCGTTGAATCAAGTGCCTGAAGACACAGGAGGCCTAGTTCTACCTCCTGATGGAAACAATCAACCGCCTGGATTAGCTTGGAAGTTGATCACTCTGCCATTTTCCATCGTATCCACTAGCCTAGGGTTAATTTCAGGCGTGGTCGGATTTGGTCTGTGGGCTGCCGGTGGTATACTGTCTTATTCTCTAGGTGCGATCGGTCTAAATGGCCCAGGGCGTGGCGGAGCTGCGACTCCTCTAGTTTCGGTTTCTCAGTCGGCTGCTGAAGCTTTGGAGTTTGTTTCTAGCTTTGAGAGGGATTATGTGAGGGGGCCGAGGCCTAATTTTGTGCCTGAGAGTTTCATGGACGCGTTGCAGAGGTCTAGACATGAGTATAAGTTGTTGTTTGTGTACTTGCATTCTCCAGAGCATCCTGATACGCAGGGTTTCTGTGAGAGGACATTGTGTAATGAGATGTTGGCAGCGTTTTTGAATGAGAATTTCGTGTGCTGGGGTGGGAGTGTGAAGTCCAGTGAAGGGTTTAAGATGAGTAATAGCTTGAAAGCGTCTAGGTTTCCGTTCTGTGCTGTTGTGATGGCTGCGACGAACCAGAGGATTGCATTGTTGCAGCAGGTACAGTCTTGCTTGACCCTTGCAATTAGTGGTGTCACAATAAGATGAACTTATGTTAGTATTGGAGTTGGTACATGTAGATGTTATAGGAGTATTATTTAAGCATTTAGATACTTCTAGACTTCTAGCGGTAGATGTTATACTTTTGGAGATAAAATTGGCATGAGTTTACTGGAACAGCCTTCAAATTCTTGTATGGTTCTCATTGATGTGGCTTTTGTCTGTTTGGTTTCTCTGATGGCATAATCTGCAATGTATTAGTGCTGATATTATTTAGAAAGCTATGCCACAAAACCTGATGAACATTAGTTTCATTTCACACATGTATGAACATTAATCTCTATTTCATGCATGGATGAAGAATGTGAAGCATATAGGTAAATGGTTTCAAGATACCAATCACTGGACTTGCTTATTGCTTTTTAGTTGATGGCGAAAGCCTATAGTCTCTTAAATCCTGCTTAAAGATACCCCTTGTTGGAGAACAGGAAGTGGTTACAATATGTCACATTTTTGGCAACTATGCTGCACAACTATGTTTAATTTGATAAAATGTGTTTTCCAGGTCAAATTGCTCATCTGATTTCTGTGTCATGGTCAATGCAATTTTTAGTGCAAAGTGGAGTCAAGTCCCTATTATGCACATTGAATGATTTGTAGAGTACTGTTCCCTAAGTTTCTTGGTTAACCGAAGTTTATAGCCTTATTTGGGGCTGTTATGCGGAAAAAATATAGAATAAAGATTGGAAGTAATGGACCAAGAAAGAATCTGTAAGCATGTGAATGTTTCATGTCTCTCTGATGTTTATTTTTGTTCCAAATTCTACTATCGGCAAACATGTACATACAGATGGTGTGATGTTACATTGACCTTGCTGTATTTATTTGGTTGGTAACTTGATCCTGCTCCTCTGCTGTGCCTTTTTAGAAACTGGAATAGGCTTTTGATGTCGATGTATTACTTTCTTTGGTGGTGAATCTTGTGTCTTTAGTGTCTTGATCAAAATTTCTCCTACAGTTCTTGTTGGATATATTACCATATTCACTTGGTCTCCTGGATATATTATATTTGTCTGGTTTTCTGTCATTGTTGGATATATTACCATATTCACTTGGTCTCCTTTAATGCAGTATGCTTTTTGTCTATAGATTGCATGTTGATTTTGTTTTCTCTCGTGTCAGTCACTTTGAATCATTTTTTTAGGTTGAAGTAATATATATGCATGTCATAATGATTGTCATGGAGCAGTGTTGTGATGTTGAATATCTTATGGAGCGAGTGACATGAAAATAATAATATGTATAAACTTTGATGTAGTGCTTCATTCTTTTTTTATGTCATCCTTTTATGTTCAATGTGACATCTTATGCTGCTGCTCATCTGTTATATTGTTATTATTTTCTAACTTAAGAAAAATTCATCTTGAGGCAATTTTGATAGCGTTGATGATGTTTCATCTTTCTTTAATTTTTATGTTGTCTTAAATATATTTTTTGAGTGCCACTTTGTTTACATCAAAATTTTCTACTTCCAAGCACTACTATTTTATGTTTTTATCTCTTTGATTTGCCCAGTTATTGCTTACAACTTGTGAAAATGCAAAACGTTGTGGAACACCTAAAATAATATCAATGAACTGTAATGTAGTCTGCGTTCTTCCTTTCTTGCATTTTCTAATGACTTCTGTGCATTTCCTCTTATATTTTTTCTGATTGTTGTGTCTTATGCAGGTCGAGGGGCCAAGATCTCCCGAGGAGATTTTAGTTGTATTGCAGAGAGTACTTGAAGAAAGTGCTCCTGTTCTTGTTACAGCCAGGGTAGAAGCTGAAGAACGAAGAAACAATTTGCGACTGAGAGAAGAACAGGATGCCGCTTATCAAGCAGCGCTTGAGGCTGATCAGGTATATCAATATCTAATTGCCATCTGGTGTCCTTCCTAATTGGATCTGTTCAAATACTTTGTTTAGCGAGAATAGAATGCATGAACATACTTGTCTTGTGCCTGTATTAGGCCCGGGAGCGTCAGCGGAAAGAAGAGCAAGAACGTCTGGAACGTGAAGCTGCTGAAGCTGAGAGAAAAAGAAAGGAAGAGGAAGAGGCTCGTGAAAGAGCAGTGCAGGAAGCTGCGGAGAGAGAAGCCGCGCAAGCTAAACTCCGGGAGGAGAAAGCTTTGTCGTTAGGTGCTGAACCTGAGAAAGGGCCTGATGTCACTCAAGTAAGTATATGTTCTAAATGTTCTAACACTTTCACTATCACCCAACAAGGGGTTTGGAATTTCACTATCTACATTCCTTTTTTTTTTAATCACTGTATTAGTTTTCTTTCTAATGATAGGAAATAAACTTTTAGGTCAGCGTAAGTGGTTTTAATTTGAGAATGCCACCTCTTGTCTTTTGGATTATGAAGCAAAAAGAAAGGAGGTTTCTCCATTATAAAATGAAAATTGGACACATCATATTGAGCAAGGGGAACTATGATTCCACGAGAATCTCCTGCACCGCTGTCATGAACTACCTATTTTTACAAGCACATCTATAACTGAAGTTGCACACAAACCATCTTTTAAGTTTTCACCAAGCACTGTCTTGTATTAGGCTCGCATCTACATAATAGCTCCATACAGGCAAAGGTTAGAGACACGGTTGGCTTTTATTTTTATGTTGATCTAGGATGCAAGTGGAATTGGGTAGTTTGGTTGGGGTTTATGGAAGGATGGGTGGGTCTTAGTGACTTGAATGCTTCTCACATTCGAAAGTGATTATGGGAATAATCAAGCTTTTTTTGCACTCACTCTATTTTTGCTTCTGCTACCAAAAAAATAAAATAAAAATAACAATAAAGTACTCGCTCCATTTTTATTTAGATGATGTTTAAGGTCTTCTCACACATATTAAGGTTGAGTTTGAATTGCATTATTTTATTTAGTCAAATCAATCTTATGCATAGTTTAGACTTTAGTGTAAAAGAGATAGTATTGTATTGTTAAACACAATGATTACATCCAAAAGTGTAATATTATAGTATTAAACAACCTTAAACTTCATCTATTTATAAAAGAGACTAATAAGCTAAAACCTCATCTATTAAAAAATGGAGGGAGTAAAAAATTAAAAAATCATTTGCAAATACCCATTTACTGGAGCTGGAGGTGTGAATCTTGTAAAAGAAGATGCATTAAAATGGAAATTAGGTCTATGACTTATAGTTAGACCTTCTGGTGAAGTCCGTTATCCTCACTATTGTACAATGGATGTATTAACTTACATTTTTTATTGATGCATGTGTATGAATCTCAGCCTCGATGAGAATTTGTGGATGGACGTGTTGATGTGGAGCATGTGATATTTTGTTTTATATTGTATCACCACTTCACCAGCCTCTGTTTTTGGCATTATGCAACTAAATTAGAGTCTTGCAACTTTGTTTATATCCTGAATTGACATGGGATTCATCTATCTTACTGTAGGTCTTGGTTCGTTTTCCATCTGGTGACCGCAAAGAGAGGAGGTTCCACTCTACTGCTACAATAAAATCTCTGTATGACTATGTTGATTCTCTAGGTTGCTTAGAAGTGGACACTTACAGCCTCATTTCCAACTTCCCTCGCACTGTCTATGGTGAGGAGAAGCTCTCGTTATCCCTGAGAGAAGCTGGATTGCACCCTCAAGCTAGTCTTTTCATAGAAATGCACTAATGCAGTTGGGCCTCCAATCATCAAGTACTCCATGTTAGAACTTTGGAGCTTACTACTGCTACCTTTCCAAGCTAGGCTTTACGTTACTGTCATTCTGGAAACATATATAGCGATGACATTGTGACAATTCTTGGTTGTACCTGTGCTTACATCGTAGTTTAGATCGGCAAAATTACACTAGAAAAGTGGACTGAATAAATTTGACCTGCGTATGTATAATGTTCCTTATCCTCCAAGTAATTAGCTACTGCCTACTAGCTACCCTTCTGTATCTGATATTTTGGCAACTGCTGGGTTCCAGTGTTTGAAGTTTACCAATGTGAGGGGGTGTAATTTTGGTTTGCAATATTGCAACTCTCCCACTGATCCATGAAGATTTATTGTGTCTTGTTTATAAAATGGAAATTAAACATTGGTTGCGAATTGCGATGTGCTCCTAACATCTGAGAAACTGGAAAGATGATTTTGCTTTGGTAGCTGATTTGATCGACATAAATAGCACAAACAATTACAGTTTACTAGCATCATATATCCACTATCTATATGTATACCAACGCAACTACACTAGCGTGGTGATCAACTCTATATGTATACCAATGCAACTATACTAGTGTGGTGATCAACTAGTGTTTACGCAAGCATGGTACTATACGAAATATTCCATGACTGTAATATACTCTTTGCATAAAAAGGAATCATCTTCTTTTTCTCTACTTTAGTGTAAGATTTGAGATAGTGCATATGAAAGGAAGAAACTGCTACAAGTGGGATTCCACGGCTAAAAACACTGAACTTAGTTGAATCCAACTTGTCCATCAAATATGAAATTAACTTCAAATCTGTTCTGCTAAGAACTAGGTGTCAGCATCACTTAAAGAAAAGTGGGGATCAGTGAATTTAACAAGGAAAGTGTAGCAAAAAAACAGAGCCTACACAAGCAAGGTACTTATTGCAGAAAAGCAAGGAATCAAAGAAATCCTCAGCTGTAAAAAGTCACAAGTCAAAAGAAATGTTCATTCTGAAGTCATGAGCCATTAATCTACGGGGAACCCTTATCTATTTCCTTTGGGGGGCAAAACATAGCATACAAACAAGTTAACAACTAAATATCATAGACAGAGACAAAAAGATATGACGAAGAATCATCACCATGATGCTTTATATACATGAACCACTTGGAACATTTGAAGCGTCATCATATTCACAAGGCTTATTCACAGGTTTGAGCACATGACTTTATACAAAGTAGCCTAGCATATAAGCAGATGAATGAACAACAAATCAACATTTTGATTTAATAAGAACCTTTCACCAAATACAATCTCCCAGCATTCATACACTTGTGACTTGTCCAAGATTGGGCTGTGCAATGTGAGAACGATCCACCAGGGATCACCAGTTATCCTTTACAATTTTCGACTTCTCCAGGACAAATTTTCCTTCCTTGTACTTCTGTGTTTCTTCGTAAGCCCTCTCATATTTCCATCCCAGTACCTCACGGCAATCAGAGCAGTACACATCAGCAACTTTATGAAGACCGGTCATCAGATGCCTGTCTTCCATAGGTCCCAACGAGAAGTTCATAGCATGGGAGAACAAGAATGCTCGGCCATGTTTTCCCTGTCATTCATAACTAAACTTAACCGGGATTGATTACAGCTAAAAATCCAACAAACACAATGTGTATGATTGGGGATTAGTCACAGTAACAAGTTCACCAATACAACAGTTCTCTGCAAGTCAGTATCGGTATAAACAAATCCTTAAGGTAAACAGCTTAATTTCACAGGTCCGAAAGTTTGTACTTTCTTGAATGCAACTCAGGCCTCTAATTTCCATAATACTACATTGTGAACATAAACATTATTCGACTTATCTTTAATATTCTTCACCATATTAACTCGACAGCACAATATTCTACAACATGACTTAAACAAGTAACCAGTTGAAAAACTAGTCCATTGAAGTTTGAACCGAAGAATTATCATATACCTACTCAACAAGCGAAACAAGCATTAAGGAAAACCCAAAAGCATGAAAGAATTCATTCACAGAACAAGGCAATATAGGCCAACGAAAACCGATAAACTAGTTCTCACCTGAAATGCTTTGGAAATGATATCATCGTGAAGAGCGACATGATTTCTACAATGACAGCAGCTATACAATCTTGGACCAACAATATCAGCAGCAGTGTGGTGATTCATCTGTATTCAAAACACAATGATATCAGCTAAATAATAGTACTACTTTCTTATATAGAGTAAGACTCAAGATAACCTTTGAAAAAGAAAGACAAATACAAAAATAAAACTTCACCTTTAAGTTCTCAGAACTACAAAAGTCAAGAGTATGTCGGCAATTAATCAAAAAGAGGACAAGAAAACGGAATTAAAGAGTATGTATGCAGGCAATGATAAAAAGTAAAAACACTGAGCAAGAATTGATGAGTAAGATACTACATAACATGACAATCAAACAAGAATTTCAAGAGACAGAGACCATAAAAGAAAAATCAAGAATTGGCACAGGCAAGAAGCATAATTTAGAGTTTAGAAAATGAAAAGGCACAGTATGTCAACATAAAGTAGCTGAAAATCCAAGAATCAAGAAACTATCTGCGAAACTCTAAATAAAATAACGGAGTAGTAGTATGGAATTGGGAAATGACCTGGTCATCGCGATTCATTTGAGCAGGTGGAAAAGAGTAAAG
>JAQRGC012306467.1:0-12325 GCA_028659135.1 Plantago lanceolata | reverse complement strand
GTAATACGAAGTTTTGGATTAACAATCTTGAAGGGAGTGATGGATGATGATAAATCTAAGATATGGGCTCGCTACGTTGTAGACTCTGAGGTAAACACACGAGTTTTTATAAAAACAACGTATAAAGTTCTTGCATTTTCATTACTGGCTTACTGCATTGCCGCTTCTAGACATATAAGTTGATGGAGGCTGTTAATTTATTGCAGGGAAATCGGCATGTAACCCGACATGAAATCTTCTCCTCGCTCATACACCTATTGCAAATGACCAGCCAAAGCTCAGACGATAGAAAAGATCGACTGAATAGTGTTATGAACTCAGACGCGACATCTTTATTCAACAACTGTGAACCTGGTGTTTTGTTTCCTGTCAACTTGGCTGATGGTGTTCAGTGTGGAAGCTTGTTATGACACTGTTCTGAGAACATAACAGTAGTTATATAGGCCAGGCTAACTTCTATAGCTGTGATAGTTGTGGTTTGTTCATTTATCTAGTTGTATTTTTGTGTAATTGTGTATAATACTTGATGATTGTGTGGCTCTCTCTTGAAGAGTAGCATCTCATAAATCAATCATATGCTGCTCATTTTTTGTTGCCAGCGGGATATTTATAAATACGAGTTGATTTGTGGTACCTAAACCGTAACAACAAATCAATGTTGTGTGTCAACTGTTAAGTGTTGTCGTAAATCGTAATATTAAAAAAATAAATGTCTAATTTAAGAATATACCAAAAAGAAAAAATAAAAGTAAAAGTGTAAAACATCGAAAATCACGTAAAACACCCATACGAACAATCTTCACCAAATCCCTTTAAATTCCTTAAGACGTGAATTAATATTCTATCAAGCCTCTCAATCGGCGAATTCCTCTCCTGCAGCGGACGGAGCGCAACCGGTGTTTCTTAATTCTACTAGGACCTTCTTCCCAAATCCTCCAATTAGAAGTAGAAATTGTGAATTTCATTTAGGTCGCCGCCGTAAGACACAGCCTCTCGCCGCCGTATGCCGACCTAAGTACTGGCCGTAACCCCGCCACTGATTCTGTCAATACAGAGCAGTTCCGATGCAGGATACAATTATAACATCGGAAACCTCCTCGAAACCTACTGAGTTCACCTCTAATTCCCGCGTAATCTGTCGAGTGTAAGCTCACTTCTCCACCTCGTCATTTTTGTTTTCATTCCAGTCATTACCTTTTATTTTTTCTGTTTGATGAATCGTTTAGGCGTTTGATCATTTACAAGCTTATTACAGTATTGTTCTATGGGTATTGGGTAGACGGTTGCTTCTTCGTGTTTGAGTTTCTTTTCCAGCTATTAGTAGAATACATCTATGATTGATAAAGTAAATACTAGTAGCTCTAGTTATCTGGTTTGATATTTAAAGTCGAGATTAACCCTAGATGTGTAAGTGTAACCACGAGTTAGGTGAATTGGGAGCTCCTTTATACTGCAAGTTAAGCTGGCTCAGTGTCTATTTAGTTTCAGTTAGATCTATTTCAAGCTCTGTTACGTTAGCCTTTAGGCCAATCTGAAACTCGACCGTCGTTAGAAACATAGACGGAACTCTAACAAGATCTACTCGTTTACATCCATCATATGCACCTTTTAAGGCCAATGCTGTGCTTGTATAGTTGAATAAATAGCTTACTAGTAGAAAATTCGGTTATGTGAGTTTATATTCAGCCTGCTAGACATATAGAGGAAATCTGACTTCAGGTTTTTTGATAAACTTGATGATTTTATAGCTAACTTAATGATTTTGTGATTAGCAATCTATTAGGCATATTAGGCTTAACATTAGGATACTTGTGGTGTATCCACATGAATGAACTTTACTGGGATGCTAGAGCAAGTCGCAGGGCTCTATATTAAAGCTGGAAACCTTCATGTTTACTGTTTTTCTTTGTTTTGTTTCTTAATCTCAATGCTTCTAGATCAGCAATACTGCAATAGTTAATAAGTTGGTATATTTTGCCTGTAACATCTGTTAGAATGGTTCTAGTGTAAGTAGTAAATAACCTCTACGATTTACGATTAAAAGGAATATTTTTGCGGAAACTAGCAAGTGCAGGGGAATGGCCTACTAGAAGCATAAACTTATTTTGGGTGTGAAAGAACTCCAGAACGTCGAAGAGCCCTATCTTGTCTAAGTTCTTTGATTTGACCATAATTCCGAGAAACTCAGAAATAAAAAAGAAGTGCAAGAAACTATACTTTTCTGTACTGGACTCTGGATGATAAAGCTGTAACTGTGAGATCAAACATTATTGAAACACTGCTCATGTGCTTGCACTTTGAAGTTACAAATTATTTTAGTACACTCACAAACATAGCTGAGCTGACATATTTACCTGATGTCCTTATAATTGCTAAAGAATTCAAGCTTCTCATAAACCCTGTGGCCTGTGATAATTATGTTGGTTTGTTGTTTGGTCTTTGTTTGCAGATGTGAGAAGCAATTTTCTCAATATACATGTCCTCGATGCAATACACGATATTGCTCGCTGCAATGTTACAAGGTAATCATTCTTTTGGTTTATGCTAAGATTCTTTTACCATAATCACGCTCACATTCAGTAGCATGTTTTTAATTCATTGCAAAATGTTGTATCCAACAAGCTTCAGAGGGTTTTACCTGCATGTATACAAGTGCAAAATGATTTTCTTGATTTGCTTGATCAGTTCTTACTTCCCTTTCTAATGATACTGACATCTGGTATTGCAGTCTCATAGTCTTCGATGTACTGAATCTTTCATGAGAGAGAATGTCATGGGAGAACTACAGCAGCTCCAGCCGGATGAAGAAAGTAAAAGAAAAATGCTGGATATACTTAAAAGGTTCCATGAGGAAGAGGAAACAGATAGCCATGAGGAAGAAGATGGTATGTTGAACACCCATCCACCCCACTCCTGCACCTGTTGTTAGTTTTAGTCAGTTGTTCATAGTATCTTCCTTTCTAAGTCTTATGGATTGATTAATCTTAAATGGGATGTTGATTGATTTCATTGTCTGTATGTTAGAACTATTCGATTTCAACTGAAGTTTCTCTTGATTCTTGGAGTTAAAAGAGAGAGCATGAAGAACGGGTGCACTACATAGAGAACTGTTTTGCATAAAATAGGGAGAAAAAATAGTTTTACCTTACAGTTTCGCACAGAAAAAAAGAAAATTTTGAAGATGTGCTAAGAGAAGTGTTTTGAATGAAGTAGGAAGATAATTCTTAAGGAATAATGTGAAAAGGAAGAATGTTATATACTGTATTTTACTTTACCAGCATCTTGTATCGACAACTTTGTTGACAATTAATTAGTCTTTGCATGCTCCTAATTTCGAGTTATTTTGTTCCCCATGCATGGGTAATTTGATTCTGGTACTCCATCCGTGAAATCCTTTTTATCATCAATGTTAGCTTGTAACATGAGGGATTTCATGTCACTCCACTCCTAACTTATAGTGTATCTTCCTTTTTAGAGTATTGATTTAAATACCCAGCAAAGTTCTATATTTGTTAATTCTAATTTATTTTTGCAGAGCTGGATTCTTCTTTATCAGAGGAGACTATTCAAAAGATTCTTTCAGGTATACTACACTACTCTGCCACACACTTATTTCTAATTTTCTTATGTTCATAACCCACCAAAAGTCCATTGCTTCTTGTTACAGGAGCCCAAATAAGTTTTGATGAATTAACTGTCCAAGAAAAGCAGCAGTTCCAGAGAGCCATTGTCTCAGGCGAGCTCAGTAAATTGATCGAACCATGGGATCCTTGGTGGTTGAAGCCTTCAGCCAAGTATATGACACTCAGCTCAGACGGAACCCAACTAGTCCAACCGATCACAAATGAAGAGTTCGGCTCATCATCCAGAGATGACATGGAAACTGACCAATTGCACGATATTCCACCTGGTCCTGAGAAACCACTACCACCAGTGCACACTCTCACTGCCACAGAACCATCTCCACTACTAGCAATTCACCTTGTTGACATCTTATACAGTTACTGCTTTACTCTCCGCCTTTACAATGGCGACTGGAAAGCTGACCCTCTGGAATCAGCTATGGTGGTGCTAAGTGTATCTTCTGTTTTGGGTCAAAATGGCCATCCCGAGACTGTATTAGAAGCTTTGCTTTATTGCCTGGAGCAAACATGCTCTCCATCGTACAAGCATATGGGCGGTTCCAATTTTGGTTTGAGTATCATGGATGATGTAACCAACCTGCTTCATCTAGGAACAGGTGCTTTAGTCTGTCTGCTCTGTGATCTTCAGAAGCTAATTCAATCTGCCGAGAAAGAGCTGAAGTCTGAGAAACTGCAGAAGTCGAAAAGATCTGAAATGAAGAACAAGTTCAAGTCTGCTGAGCGTAAAACTTACTTCATCATGTGTTGGGTTCATGAGCAGCCACCAGAAGCATGGTCTTCCTTGGGAGCTATGGTGAGCGCAGAGAAATCTTCAGCTGTAGAATATGCTGACAGTAAACCAGGGAGTATGAGAAGGGAAGAAGAGAAGAGGGATAGGATAGGCAAGCCTCTGATCAAGGAGATTTAAATAGTTTAGCTTATCAATCTACCTGACTGTACCCATATGGAGTAATGTGTTTGTGCATGTTATTGCCTGTGCTTTGCCAACATGATTACTGAAATATTTACTTACTACACAGTTACCTTCCTTTTATTTCGATTTCTACCTGTATCATGAGATAGGTAGTCTAGCTTCGTTCTTTGGTAACATATATTTACCCGTTCTCGTAAATCCCTACATTTTGGTTCAAATGATTTTCCATACTTTACCGATTTTTATTTGGTTATTTACACTATAACAGTTGAATCCGAATTTTAACCGCCTGTGTGACGTAGAGGTTTTACATTAATCAAAAATCAAAACTCAATCGTCAAAATTGCTCCACATCCATTTCACACTCATCACCGTCGTCACTCTCTATCATCTTCATCATCCTTTCGTCTTCCCTTCCTCACTTCGAGAAAACAAATTACAGTTTCCTGATTTCATCTCACCTCAGGCAGCCATAACCGACATCCAATTCCACCACCGTCTACCGCCACGGTTCCATCGCCGAATCTGCATTCGTTTCCATCGCTAAACCCTAGCTCTTCATCTGTCCTCAGACATGGGAGACGTAGCCGATAAATTGGCCTACTTCCAAGCCATCACAGGTATTTCCGATCCCGATTTATCGACCGAGATCCTCTCCGCCCACAATTGGGACCTAGAATTAGCCATTTCATCCATCACCTCCAATGGCACCGCCTCTTCCTCCACCTCCGCTTCCGCTCCTATTGCTGCGTTGAATCAAGTGCCTGAAGACACAGGAGGCCTAGTTCTACCTCCTGATGGAAACAATCAACCGCCTGGATTAGCTTGGAAGTTGATCACTCTGCCATTTTCCATCGTATCCACTAGCCTAGGGTTAATTTCAGGCGTGGTCGGATTTGGTCTGTGGGCTGCCGGTGGTATACTGTCTTATTCTCTAGGTGCGATCGGTCTAAATGGCCCAGGGCGTGGCGGAGCTGCGACTCCTCTAGTTTCGGTTTCTCAGTCGGCTGCTGAAGCTTTGGAGTTTGTTTCTAGCTTTGAGAGGGATTATGTGAGGGGGCCGAGGCCTAATTTTGTGCCTGAGAGTTTCATGGACGCGTTGCAGAGGTCTAGACATGAGTATAAGTTGTTGTTTGTGTACTTGCATTCTCCAGAGCATCCTGATACGCAGGGTTTCTGTGAGAGGACATTGTGTAATGAGATGTTGGCAGCGTTTTTGAATGAGAATTTCGTGTGCTGGGGTGGGAGTGTGAAGTCCAGTGAAGGGTTTAAGATGAGTAATAGCTTGAAAGCGTCTAGGTTTCCGTTCTGTGCTGTTGTGATGGCTGCGACGAACCAGAGGATTGCATTGTTGCAGCAGGTACAGTCTTGCTTGACCCTTGCAATTAGTGGTGTCACAATAAGATGAACTTATGTTAGTATTGGAGTTGGTACATGTAGATGTTATAGGAGTATTATTTAAGCATTTAGATACTTCTAGACTTCTAGCGGTAGATGTTATACTTTTGGAGATAAAATTGGCATGAGTTTACTGGAACAGCCTTCAAATTCTTGTATGGTTCTCATTGATGTGGCTTTTGTCTGTTTGGTTTCTCTGATGGCATAATCTGCAATGTATTAGTGCTGATATTATTTAGAAAGCTATGCCACAAAACCTGATGAACATTAGTTTCATTTCACACATGTATGAACATTAATCTCTATTTCATGCATGGATGAAGAATGTGAAGCATATAGGTAAATGGTTTCAAGATACCAATCACTGGACTTGCTTATTGCTTTTTAGTTGATGGCGAAAGCCTATAGTCTCTTAAATCCTGCTTAAAGATACCCCTTGTTGGAGAACAGGAAGTGGTTACAATATGTCACATTTTTGGCAACTATGCTGCACAACTATGTTTAATTTGATAAAATGTGTTTTCCAGGTCAAATTGCTCATCTGATTTCTGTGTCATGGTCAATGCAATTTTTAGTGCAAAGTGGAGTCAAGTCCCTATTATGCACATTGAATGATTTGTAGAGTACTGTTCCCTAAGTTTCTTGGTTAACCGAAGTTTATAGCCTTATTTGGGGCTGTTATGCGGAAAAAATATAGAATAAAGATTGGAAGTAATGGACCAAGAAAGAATCTGTAAGCATGTGAATGTTTCATGTCTCTCTGATGTTTATTTTTGTTCCAAATTCTACTATCGGCAAACATGTACATACAGATGGTGTGATGTTACATTGACCTTGCTGTATTTATTTGGTTGGTAACTTGATCCTGCTCCTCTGCTGTGCCTTTTTAGAAACTGGAATAGGCTTTTGATGTCGATGTATTACTTTCTTTGGTGGTGAATCTTGTGTCTTTAGTGTCTTGATCAAAATTTCTCCTACAGTTCTTGTTGGATATATTACCATATTCACTTGGTCTCCTGGATATATTATATTTGTCTGGTTTTCTGTCATTGTTGGATATATTACCATATTCACTTGGTCTCCTTTAATGCAGTATGCTTTTTGTCTATAGATTGCATGTTGATTTTGTTTTCTCTCGTGTCAGTCACTTTGAATCATTTTTTTAGGTTGAAGTAATATATATGCATGTCATAATGATTGTCATGGAGCAGTGTTGTGATGTTGAATATCTTATGGAGCGAGTGACATGAAAATAATAATATGTATAAACTTTGATGTAGTGCTTCATTCTTTTTTTATGTCATCCTTTTATGTTCAATGTGACATCTTATGCTGCTGCTCATCTGTTATATTGTTATTATTTTCTAACTTAAGAAAAATTCATCTTGAGGCAATTTTGATAGCGTTGATGATGTTTCATCTTTCTTTAATTTTTATGTTGTCTTAAATATATTTTTTGAGTGCCACTTTGTTTACATCAAAATTTTCTACTTCCAAGCACTACTATTTTATGTTTTTATCTCTTTGATTTGCCCAGTTATTGCTTACAACTTGTGAAAATGCAAAACGTTGTGGAACACCTAAAATAATATCAATGAACTGTAATGTAGTCTGCGTTCTTCCTTTCTTGCATTTTCTAATGACTTCTGTGCATTTCCTCTTATATTTTTTCTGATTGTTGTGTCTTATGCAGGTCGAGGGGCCAAGATCTCCCGAGGAGATTTTAGTTGTATTGCAGAGAGTACTTGAAGAAAGTGCTCCTGTTCTTGTTACAGCCAGGGTAGAAGCTGAAGAACGAAGAAACAATTTGCGACTGAGAGAAGAACAGGATGCCGCTTATCAAGCAGCGCTTGAGGCTGATCAGGTATATCAATATCTAATTGCCATCTGGTGTCCTTCCTAATTGGATCTGTTCAAATACTTTGTTTAGCGAGAATAGAATGCATGAACATACTTGTCTTGTGCCTGTATTAGGCCCGGGAGCGTCAGCGGAAAGAAGAGCAAGAACGTCTGGAACGTGAAGCTGCTGAAGCTGAGAGAAAAAGAAAGGAAGAGGAAGAGGCTCGTGAAAGAGCAGTGCAGGAAGCTGCGGAGAGAGAAGCCGCGCAAGCTAAACTCCGGGAGGAGAAAGCTTTGTCGTTAGGTGCTGAACCTGAGAAAGGGCCTGATGTCACTCAAGTAAGTATATGTTCTAAATGTTCTAACACTTTCACTATCACCCAACAAGGGGTTTGGAATTTCACTATCTACATTCCTTTTTTTTTTAATCACTGTATTAGTTTTCTTTCTAATGATAGGAAATAAACTTTTAGGTCAGCGTAAGTGGTTTTAATTTGAGAATGCCACCTCTTGTCTTTTGGATTATGAAGCAAAAAGAAAGGAGGTTTCTCCATTATAAAATGAAAATTGGACACATCATATTGAGCAAGGGGAACTATGATTCCACGAGAATCTCCTGCACCGCTGTCATGAACTACCTATTTTTACAAGCACATCTATAACTGAAGTTGCACACAAACCATCTTTTAAGTTTTCACCAAGCACTGTCTTGTATTAGGCTCGCATCTACATAATAGCTCCATACAGGCAAAGGTTAGAGACACGGTTGGCTTTTATTTTTATGTTGATCTAGGATGCAAGTGGAATTGGGTAGTTTGGTTGGGGTTTATGGAAGGATGGGTGGGTCTTAGTGACTTGAATGCTTCTCACATTCGAAAGTGATTATGGGAATAATCAAGCTTTTTTTGCACTCACTCTATTTTTGCTTCTGCTACCAAAAAAATAAAATAAAAATAACAATAAAGTACTCGCTCCATTTTTATTTAGATGATGTTTAAGGTCTTCTCACACATATTAAGGTTGAGTTTGAATTGCATTATTTTATTTAGTCAAATCAATCTTATGCATAGTTTAGACTTTAGTGTAAAAGAGATAGTATTGTATTGTTAAACACAATGATTACATCCAAAAGTGTAATATTATAGTATTAAACAACCTTAAACTTCATCTATTTATAAAAGAGACTAATAAGCTAAAACCTCATCTATTAAAAAATGGAGGGAGTAAAAAATTAAAAAATCATTTGCAAATACCCATTTACTGGAGCTGGAGGTGTGAATCTTGTAAAAGAAGATGCATTAAAATGGAAATTAGGTCTATGACTTATAGTTAGACCTTCTGGTGAAGTCCGTTATCCTCACTATTGTACAATGGATGTATTAACTTACATTTTTTATTGATGCATGTGTATGAATCTCAGCCTCGATGAGAATTTGTGGATGGACGTGTTGATGTGGAGCATGTGATATTTTGTTTTATATTGTATCACCACTTCACCAGCCTCTGTTTTTGGCATTATGCAACTAAATTAGAGTCTTGCAACTTTGTTTATATCCTGAATTGACATGGGATTCATCTATCTTACTGTAGGTCTTGGTTCGTTTTCCATCTGGTGACCGCAAAGAGAGGAGGTTCCACTCTACTGCTACAATAAAATCTCTGTATGACTATGTTGATTCTCTAGGTTGCTTAGAAGTGGACACTTACAGCCTCATTTCCAACTTCCCTCGCACTGTCTATGGTGAGGAGAAGCTCTCGTTATCCCTGAGAGAAGCTGGATTGCACCCTCAAGCTAGTCTTTTCATAGAAATGCACTAATGCAGTTGGGCCTCCAATCATCAAGTACTCCATGTTAGAACTTTGGAGCTTACTACTGCTACCTTTCCAAGCTAGGCTTTACGTTACTGTCATTCTGGAAACATATATAGCGATGACATTGTGACAATTCTTGGTTGTACCTGTGCTTACATCGTAGTTTAGATCGGCAAAATTACACTAGAAAAGTGGACTGAATAAATTTGACCTGCGTATGTATAATGTTCCTTATCCTCCAAGTAATTAGCTACTGCCTACTAGCTACCCTTCTGTATCTGATATTTTGGCAACTGCTGGGTTCCAGTGTTTGAAGTTTACCAATGTGAGGGGGTGTAATTTTGGTTTGCAATATTGCAACTCTCCCACTGATCCATGAAGATTTATTGTGTCTTGTTTATAAAATGGAAATTAAACATTGGTTGCGAATTGCGATGTGCTCCTAACATCTGAGAAACTGGAAAGATGATTTTGCTTTGGTAGCTGATTTGATCGACATAAATAGCACAAACAATTACAGTTTACTAGCATCATATATCCACTATCTATATGTATACCAACGCAACTACACTAGCGTGGTGATCAACTCTATATGTATACCAATGCAACTATACTAGTGTGGTGATCAACTAGTGTTTACGCAAGCATGGTACTATACGAAATATTCCATGACTGTAATATACTCTTTGCATAAAAAGGAATCATCTTCTTTTTCTCTACTTTAGTGTAAGATTTGAGATAGTGCATATGAAAGGAAGAAACTGCTACAAGTGGGATTCCACGGCTAAAAACACTGAACTTAGTTGAATCCAACTTGTCCATCAAATATGAAATTAACTTCAAATCTGTTCTGCTAAGAACTAGGTGTCAGCATCACTTAAAGAAAAGTGGGGATCAGTGAATTTAACAAGGAAAGTGTAGCAAAAAAACAGAGCCTACACAAGCAAGGTACTTATTGCAGAAAAGCAAGGAATCAAAGAAATCCTCAGCTGTAAAAAGTCACAAGTCAAAAGAAATGTTCATTCTGAAGTCATGAGCCATTAATCTACGGGGAACCCTTATCTATTTCCTTTGGGGGGCAAAACATAGCATACAAACAAGTTAACAACTAAATATCATAGACAGAGACAAAAAGATATGACGAAGAATCATCACCATGATGCTTTATATACATGAACCACTTGGAACATTTGAAGCGTCATCATATTCACAAGGCTTATTCACAGGTTTGAGCACATGACTTTATACAAAGTAGCCTAGCATATAAGCAGATGAATGAACAACAAATCAACATTTTGATTTAATAAGAACCTTTCACCAAATACAATCTCCCAGCATTCATACACTTGTGACTTGTCCAAGATTGGGCTGTGCAATGTGAGAACGATCCACCAGGGATCACCAGTTATCCTTTACAATTTTCGACTTCTCCAGGACAAATTTTCCTTCCTTGTACTTCTGTGTTTCTTCGTAAGCCCTCTCATATTTCCATCCCAGTACCTCACGGCAATCAGAGCAGTACACATCAGCAACTTTATGAAGACCGGTCATCAGATGCCTGTCTTCCATAGGTCCCAACGAGAAGTTCATAGCATGGGAGAACAAGAATGCTCGGCCATGTTTTCCCTGTCATTCATAACTAAACTTAACCGGGATTGATTACAGCTAAAAATCCAACAAACACAATGTGTATGATTGGGGATTAGTCACAGTAACAAGTTCACCAATACAACAGTTCTCTGCAAGTCAGTATCGGTATAAACAAATCCTTAAGGTAAACAGCTTAATTTCACAGGTCCGAAAGTTTGTACTTTCTTGAATGCAACTCAGGCCTCTAATTTCCATAATACTACATTGTGAACATAAACATTATTCGACTTATCTTTAATATTCTTCACCATATTAACTCGACAGCACAATATTCTACAACATGACTTAAACAAGTAACCAGTTGAAAAACTAGTCCATTGAAGTTTGAACCGAAGAATTATCATATACCTACTCAACAAGCGAAACAAGCATTAAGGAAAACCCAAAAGCATGAAAGAATTCATTCACAGAACAAGGCAATATAGGCCAACGAAAACCGATAAACTAGTTCTCACCTGAAATGCTTTGGAAATGATATCATCGTGAAGAGCGACATGATTTCTACAATGACAGCAGCTATACAATCTTGGACCAACAATATCAGCAGCAGTGTGGTGATTCATCTGTATTCAAAACACAATGATATCAGCTAAATAATAGTACTACTTTCTTATATAGAGTAAGACTCAAGATAACCTTTGAAAAAGAAAGACAAATACAAAAATAAAACTTCACCTTTAAGTTCTCAGAACTACAAAAGTCAAGAGTATGTCGGCAATTAATCAAAAAGAGGACAAGAAAACGGAATTAAAGAGTATGTATGCAGGCAATGATAAAAAGTAAAAACACTGAGCAAGAATTGATGAGTAAGATACTACATAACATGACAATCAAACAAGAATTTCAAGAGACAGAGACCATAAAAGAAAAATCAAGAATTGGCACAGGCAAGAAGCATAATTTAGAGTTTAGAAAATGAAAAGGCACAGTATGTCAACATAAAGTAGCTGAAAATCCAAGAATCAAGAAACTATCTGCGAAACTCTAAATAAAATAACGGAGTAGTAGTATGGAATTGGGAAATGACCTGGTCATCGCGATTCATTTGAGCAGGTGGAAAAGAGTAAAG
>JAQRGC012306421.1:0-13501 GCA_028659135.1 Plantago lanceolata | reverse complement strand
CAATGATGTTCAGAATCACCTTGGCCCAGTTGAGTTGGAAAGCATTTCCAGAGCTCATGTCGTGTATGAGCTTGATCATACTCCAGCGTCTTCTGTTGAATTGATCAAGGTTGCCTTTCTGGCAGTCTACACACTTGGACAAAAGAAGTCCAATTTGATTGTAGATATCCACAACATGTTTCCTTTTGCAGGAATTTGTGTGAAAATCTAATGGACTTGAGGGATCAGCTGTATTTTTAATCTTGTTGTACAGCACCGTCAAGACATCATCATTGAAGCTCGGGACATCTTTGTAACTTCCGAACAATTTATCTTTTGTCGAATATTGCTAAGTGCTTCTGAACAATATCTATGTCCATGGCTCTTGGACTTTGTGGGGGCCGACTAACTCAAGTCGGACTATCTTCGAATAGCTCGCAGTTTTCCCGATTAACGGGCCTTTTGTAATAGCTTGCCTTCTTTCTTCTCGCATTTTCTTCTAAGTCTTGATTGGCCGGACAAGCATGCTTGCAGTGGTCCGACTCCCGAGACTTGGAGTATATTGAATCCTTCAAGTAGTTGTTGGTCGGACACTATGATAGTGGCCCGACTGCCAAGGAGACTTGACAATAATACTTGCTAATATCTTCACAAGTAGTTGTTGGTCGGAACTCTCAATATCTTGAGCTCCGGATTGTCGGATAAATGGCCTTCTGAGACTTGTCATGGTCCGACTCTCGGGACATAGAGTAGAGAGTACTTCAAGTAGTAGTTGGTCGGCTACCAGAATAGTAGTCTGACTGCCAAGAAGTCCTTGACATGAGTACCTCATAGAATTTTCATAAGTGGATGTTGATCAGATGCTCTCAATATCTGTAAGAGCTCCGAGTGTCGTTGGCAATAAATCACCCGCCCACTGGCAGTCGGATGAATGACGTTCTGAGCCTTGTAGTAGTCCGACTCCCAGCCTTCAATGGCCCAGGGACCAAAGCCAATTATCTTGTAGATTGTACTAAGTACTTGTTACTCGGATCCGTGACTTGGTCGGATCCATCGCCAAGTAGGAATATGAGTGCACATCATCTGGTGGTCGGATAGATCAACTTATTCGGTCACACCAACTAGGAAATTCCCTGAATCACATTGTCCAATGGCTGATCCCAGCAACATGGACTTGTTGTGTCGTAGTACAGACCTTTTACATGATTGGTCTAAGCCAATAAGGAAGGATCTGTTAGTCGGTGAATCGTTTACTAGATCCCTAGAACGACACCTTTGTAGTGTACTGCAAACAATACTCGTTCGCAAGGAACGAAGTTGTCAGTAGATGCTTACTAGGGCTTTAGCTCGCTCACTAGGGCATCTACCGGGTGTGATTCAGCCAATCCTGGCTTCCATCCGGATGATCACACCATTATCTAATACACATAAGCCTCTTGTCTAAGGATGATCACACCTATCGCTAGAGTACTGTCCATATGATTCATCTATGATTAACGCTTTCACCAACTTGGTTAAAACTTGCTAGCTTCGCTCTCTGTTTTCTATCTAAGTTTACAAAACTTGTTTTCACCAAACTGTTTAATTTAGAGTTTAATTCGATCATTCGCTCATAGGTCCTTACAGAACGACACTCGTGTTTAACTCCACTATACGCAAATCAATTTTCTGTGTAGTTGTAGTTTAGCATTGGCTATTACAAATTAATATTTTGATTCGTCTGACAAACGCACATCAACATTTGGTGCCGCTGCCGGGGACCTGTGTCTCGTGATTTTATTTTACTCTTGTTTTTCAGTTTTTGCGAAATTTTTCTTCCCCCCCCCCCTTGCAACCGTCGATATATATATAAATTTGCAAAAATGAGGTATTTTGACAGAGAATATGACATCCGGGCTTAAAGAGACGGGTCCTATGGGGAACAATGTTCGGAGGACATTACGTCCGGTGATGTTGTTGACCTTTACTCTTCTTGGATGTGTCATCTCGGTTGCAACACGTGTGTCTTCGTCTGAGACGCGTGTCACAAAGCTCAATAAGAGTGAATTAGTTTTCACTATTTTACCCAAGGGGTATTTAGTAATTTCCTGGCGGGTAACCATCGCGACCGTTGCTGAAGCGGCACGTGTCGCTTGGTAGATGGCGGATGGGGATGTGACGTTTGGTATCCCCGATGTAGCCCCTATAAATAGGGTTTACCAATTTATTGTTACCGCTTTTAGCATCTTAAGCAAATTTCTAGAGAGAAGAAAAATCAAGAGCACTATATCCGGCTGCGTAAGGAGATTGTTAGAAACTTGTAATTTTGATGAGCAATTCCATTAAGACTAAATTAGGTTAAGTCCATAAATTAGTACTCTTAAGTCCATAGGAAAATTGTTAGAAGGACACTTGTACAAGAGGAAAGTTCCAGCAGGACTATTAGTTTTAAAATTCTTAGTATTTGTATTAGGTTACTGATGATGTATTTATTGTGTAAACAATTTATTGAGGTACCTAGTGACCTAGCAGAAGAACACTACGAAGACTGAAGACTCAAGGAAATTCTACAATAAGTTACTGAAGGAATTTGACTCTTTCTGATGTAAGCAATAAACCTTTCAGTACGTGGTAAAAGTCAAGTGAAAATCTATATGGCAGAGTAGGTTGACTTTGCTATCCTGCTGATGGACAGGTCTCTTGCTGCAATCTCAGCTGATAGATTTAGTGGCTAAAAGAGCAACATCCTCTTGCTGATATCAGTTTGTGACTCTTACTGAACAAGTAAATGATTCCCTGCTGATAGATAGTACTACTGTGCATTTAACGCTGCAGAAAGCCATTCTGAAGAAAAGAAGAAGAAGACAAACTTTTTGCAACAAAATAGTACAAGCAAGGCAGTGAATTCAAAGTTTGAATTTCAAGGATTTGAAATTCAAACGGACTGATTTTTCACTATAAATGGAAGACTTAGAGCAACAAGAAGATCATCGTTCTCACTGCAACTTACAAGCTATTATTGATCTCTCTCTTATTTCTCTGATAACCTTCCAAGACTGAAGCTTACTTTTTCTAAGCTACTTGTGAAAGAGTAGAATTCTTGTTCTTAGAAGTTGTTCTTTCTCTTGAACTGGTAAAGTCTTGAACCTAGAATCCTACAACTTCTTACAGAACAAGTATTACAGTTGTGATTCTCCTGCTGCTTGAACTTACTGAAAAGTAACTCATTCATTCAGCACCATACTCAAACACACTCTCTCCAAAGGCGTGGTACTGTAGTTACGGGGAACCTACTTTACTGGTCTGTAAAGAAAACCCTGTTTTGGAGTGAAGCAAACAACTTGGGAAGTTGTGTTGTTGAGACCTCTGTTGTGAGATTACTTGATAGGATTTGTAAGGAACCTCATCTCTTATCTTAGTGAATTCAAGTCCAGGACTAGGCGAAGTGGATTAGTTGAAGGATTACGCCACTGATGTGGAGCCTTTTTGTTGATTCGCAGTAAGGTCGTGTGCTTGGAACTTCTTCTATCTTGATTGCAAGTTGGTAGGAGTATGCAATCTTCCTCTTTGCTTCACTTCTTGGGGCTCATATGTTAAGTACCTGCGCACTTGGAGTAGGGAGGGTGAGTCTACTTATACTCGTCTTGCCAAAGTTGTCAAGCCGGACTTTGACTTTACTTGTTGGGAGTTTATCCCAAGTATAAGAGTGGAGGAGTTGGAGCTTACTTGAGAGCTCTCTTGTGTCAATCTTGAGTTGTGATCTCTTTTATCCATAAATGAGGCTAGGTTAGCCTATTTATAGAGATAGGATTGTACTAGGTGGCCTAGATGGTCGACAAGTGTCCTTAGATTAAACTGAGATAAAAGACAAGGTCCATGGGCTCTTATTGGACTTTTGGCCCAACAAGCATGGACTTGGCCCAAAGAGGCTTGGCTGCCAGTCCGGCCCACTAGTACCATACTCGTGGTGAATACGTCATTGGAAGTATCTCTTCTTGAAGATCTCTTGACTCTGGCTCGTGGTATGGGAGCCGTGTAACTCCTTTTGTAACGTTACACAGGTCCCACACTCGTGTCAATTCCCTCATCTCATACACAGTTCCAGGCCGGCCCTTGATGGCATGACCACTGGACTCGTGATGTATTGGCACTGGGGGCCGGGGGCTCTGTATTTATTTCTTTCTGTCCATCTCTGGACGACTTAAGGATACACGACCTTAGTATTTTTCTCATAGAGCACCCTCTAATTCGTCTAGTGATATTTATACACCATCATAAGTCCCCCCCAGTTCCCAAGTATCTCAGAAGGAGATGGTTGAGGAATTATCAAAGTGTTGGTGTAGCCGTCAAAGTCGTCCATGGATCGGGAATTTCTTGTCTTTGCATGAGGGTTATGTTCCCACGACTCCATTTCCATTTTGCCCTCCTATGACTCTCTCCCTTCCCCCCCAGTTTCAGCTAAGTCTAAAAAGACTTAGGTGAAAGTGGAGGTATTATTTAGAAGAGAGCCACACTCGTGTAAAGGGATGGGAGTCGGGCTATACTCATCTATAAGTCATCACGTTGCACGAGATGGAGGTCATGGCTTAGCCCATCTGGGTGCTCCTCGTGGTCATCAAGGAACACAACTGTCAAACAGCCACGCATGCTGGCTGACCAGCCGTCATTCGAAAACGGTGCCATCTTGGGAACACGATAAGTAATGATGAGAGTGGAGTACCGAGGTGACTGTTGGCGTTCTCGATGTGGACGGGCTGGACCGTTTGGCCCGAGGCCCATGCTCTGGCCTTGGGAAGTGAACCAGCTCCTATAAATAGGTGGTTTTTTGCCTCATTTGTCACTTTCACTTCATCTCTCTAGCCAGACTCTCTCTCTCTCTCTCTCTCTCTCTCTCTCTCTCTCTCTCTAGAATTCAAGCCCACGACTTGCAGCCAAGATCCAACGAGAAGGAATCTCTCCCAATTGTTTAGTGTACGATAGTCATACCAGGTTCACGACTCGCATTCAGTCTCACGACCTCTACACCTTTTTTGCAAAGTAAGTATCTTCCAACACTTTGCTTTTTTCTTGAATGATTACCTGTTTTTCATTGTACGAGTGTGAGGGTTGGGTACTTGGTCATTCCGCGGCTCTCGGACATCACAAATCCATCCTTACTCTTCTTTCTTGGCCTCATGTAGGATGTCCGATACAAGGTCCGATTCTCAAAATCGCTCTGAATGTGCTGGATACACGAGTGATGAGAGCGTGTCAGGTCACTCCGTGAGTACCGTCTCACGAGGACAACGCCCGGGGAAAGCCTTAGCCCAAAGGACAAGTGGTGGCAAAGGCTTGATGGGACTCGGACTCTCCGACTCATCTTAGGTGGCGCTGCAGAACATGCCAATCACATGGCCCAAGGATCTGGGGAATCTACTGTGGGGCGACTCTCTTCGCTATAAGTATTACAAGGCATACATTACCTCTGTTTGTAGGAACTATCATGCACTCCCTCTATATTTCCCTTCTTTTGATTTACCATCATATGTTGGGGGTCGTGTTTCTCCACCACGACTCCCACGCCCGTCCCGTCCTAATCCAACTCGTCCTTTCACAGTGACGAAATCCGGGGACCACGTTCGTTTCGTGAATGGTGAGCCGGACGTCATTAAACCCGAGCCTCTTCTGATAGATATGGGTACCAGTGGCTGGGACCCCAAGTCAATAATGAATATAGACGAGCTGGAGGCTCACGAGAATGTTGAGCGGGAGAACCAAAAGGCTGAGGATCGTGAAGAGGAAGAAGAGCAGCATGTTGGGCTCAAACGCCGTAAGTTGGCCGCTGATAGGGGTGAAGGATCCTCACGAGCTGCACCTATATATGGTCGTGATCAAGATGGAAAGAACATGCAGTTCTTTCCCGATGGCGGCCGCGATCAGGGCTCCGAGGAGGAAGAAGAGGAGGAGGATGACCTGGAACTCTTGTACTTGGCTCAGGATGATTAAGAGCTAAATAATGAGAAGCTGGAGCACCCCCACGAGACCCAGAGTCATGAGGCAGCTTCGAGTAATACTGCTCGGAGCTCGTATGATAAAACCACAACAAAGGCGGGGAACCCAAGGGGAGAACTTCCTAACAAGTGGAAGTTCCCACGTCCACGAGTGCCAATCACGATACTCGACCCCGAAGCTGAATTGGACGAGGATGGTGCTCTACCAGATTGTCTGAGAATGGTCACTATGCGCGAGGCCAATCTGTGGCGACAGGCGTATGAATTGGGATCCAGTGTTAAGATGAAGATCCTTGGTCCGGAGAATGTATTCTACAACCCTCCTCCGGGTTACATTTCAGTGCACGAGGCTCTCCTTTTCTTTCTTTGTTTTCACATAAGTTTTTTCTCTAGCCACGGTCTTCTTACTCGTGCAACTCATTGGGAGTATATAGGCCAAATGGATTTCTTTAACATAGCCCTCAAAGTGGATAGTGACAATGTTGCTGCTCGTGAACGTGGGGAGGATCACAAGCATCCCATGATCAATCTCGATATGGCCAATCCTCCGGACATCGTAGCTTACCAAAAGCTGAAGGAGGGCACAACTGCGGAGAATCTTGCTGGTGGGGCGGAAACCACAGTCATCATAGACGTGGATGCTGGTGGTGCCTCTCAAGGGTAGAAGAGGAAGGAGCCAGAGCGCTCTCCGACCACGACACCGAGGGCCTCTTCAAGGCGCAACAACCGGGTGCCCCGTCTCTCTGATTTGGCTGAGACTGCTTCTCGTGACGGGTATAAGACGAAGCTTATGAGCATGACTCTCGAGGAGCGTATGGAAGTTCTACGAGAGACCAGCAGCAAGGTAAATATCTCACTTTTTGGCTAAGTATTTTTTGCTCATGTGGTTTGCCTGTCTAACTTTGTGTTTTCTCATATCCGTTTGCAGCTCCAGGATTGGTTGGCAGTGGCTAAGAGTGCCGAGGCCGGGGCCAGCTCCTTAAAAACTGTGGAGGAGCTGACTAAGAGGTTGGAGGATGCGAGGACCCAAGCCGCAGATCTGGACTTGGAGCTAAAGAAGGCCTTGGAGAAAGCCATTAAGGATGCGGCGGAAATCTCATGACTCACAGCCGCCTTGGAGGAAGTGCGCACAGCTCGTGACAAGTGGCATCAGGACTTCAATAGGGTGGACAAGGCTTTCATCTCCTTGGACCGGAAGTTCTACGACTTCCGTACCCGTATGCTCAAGAGCCTGTCTGAGACCCGCTGGGAGGCTGTGAGGGATAACTTGGCGAGTTACTCGTTCCATTTTCACGAAGCTGTACGAGAGGCGGGCTTGAAAGCCCAGGGCTTCAATGCTGCAATGCAGCAACTCCAGGCTCATGACAAGCTGCTTGAAGGAGTGCTCGATCTGGGAGAGTTAGGGTTGGATCCCATGGCTGATGGAGCCTTTAAAAAGTGTGAGTTGGATCCAACCATTGACCAAGGCATTATGTCCGGGGAAGAATTCTTTCCATTCCACGACCCCCGTGACGCCCCAGATCGCTTCCCTCCCCGAAAATGGCTCCCGAGCTGGGTTCCCAAGCTGCTCGGACTAGGGGTGATTGATCCGATGCTGAAGCTCGTGTACCGGAATGAGAAGTATCTTCGTATCCTCTATCAAGTTTTGGGTGAATCTTCCGGGTACCAACACCCAGACTATGTTTCCATAATGAATGAGAAGCAGGCAAAAGAGGATGCCAAGGACCCAGAGTATGTCCGTGTTCGTGATCGTGAGGATAAGGACTTAGCCGCTCGTGAGAAGAAGTATCTCGCCGAGGAGGAGGCAGAGGCTGCAAAGATAGAAGCCGAGCGTAAGGCTCGTGAGGATGCTGCAGCTCAAGCCCTGAACCAGGAACCTCCCTCGACTCCGAATTCCGTGTGAAGGTTGAAGCCGGGGTATGCCCCGAGTATGGTGTAACTGATCTTGAACAATTTTAACTTCTGCACTTTTTTATTTTTATGCTTGGAATATTTGCCATGCCCTCTCCGTGTGTGGAGGCCGTACATTTTATTATTTGAATATTAGCCAAGTCACCATCGAGTGGCTTACTATTTTCCCGAGCATAATGCTCGTATAATTTTATTTCTATACTTGCTTTTTCTTTCAAGTAATTATCACAATCTCCGACCTAGAGCCCAAGGTACCACGACCCCGAGGCAATGGTCTTTGGGTCATGCAATTCTTATTAGTTCATCAAAAAATAGGCTAAGTCATTCCTTAGCCAAAAATGCATTACGACCATCATAGTCGTAGGACATCCGTCCTTAATATAGTAGTTTGTTATCTTTTGGTCCACCACCTCTGTTCTCGTGTGTTTTTGTTGTTACTGAGCTTTACTTAGGAGAATCATAAGTCCCCCTAGTTTCTCAACAATCGTATTAGGCAGAGTGGGTGGGCACGAGTCCCCCCAGTCGTGCACACACAGGCCGTGAATATTCTACTATTATCCCATTCGGGGCCCATCCTCGTAGATTGAGGGCTTTGATAGGTCTATATACTTCTCCTTTATTGGACCAATATGGTTAAGTAAGGTGAACCCTCAACTTTCTTGCCATACGTTCCCCATCCTCGTGGATGGTCAAGGACTAAAGAGTCAGGAGAGGCTACGTAATTGCCTTATGTGGACCGAAATAAGCTAAGTATGTTGAAGTTATCAACCTACTGCCTAGCCGATCAGCAGCCTTGTTGACATCAAGGTATTTATAAGCACTAGGAAGTCCCATTCAGGTTGCTCCAAAATAATTTTTCATGTGAAGGTAGGAACTCGTTGATTTACAAAAGTCGTTGCATTGATAAACAACTTCAAGTACAATTGGGGGCTTCAAGGCCAATTACAGATCATCGAGACTCTAGGGTTCGGGTCCAAAAAAAGTAGTACTTCAAAACATCCTATCCTCAAAACACTGGTTCCTAGTGGGGTAGCTCAAGCGTAAAACTTGGTCAAGTTCTTGGAGTTCCATGGCCTTCGAACCAGCTTTCCACGACCATCCTCTAGCTCATAGCTTCCATTAGCTCTTGCGGCTATGATCTTGTAGGGGCCTTCCCAATTGTCTCCCATCTTTCCAACATTGTTCAGAATATCCCTCTTCCTCAAGACAAGATCCCCAACTTGAAACTCACGAGTATTCACGTTCTTGTTGTAGGCTCGGGCGACAATGGCTTGGTACCTCAAGATGTTGGCTAGGGCTTAAGTACGGATCCCATCAAGCATATCCAAATCAAAGGTTCTGGAAGTATGGTTGTCTTTGGGTTGGTATCCTTGGATTCTCATGGTTTCCAGCACGGTTTCAACTGGGATTACAGCTTCTGACCCATACACCAAGTTGAAGGGAGTCTCCCTTGTAGCCACTTTGGAAGTTGTGCGATAAGCCCAAAGGACCCCATCTAACTCCTCAACCCAATCTCTCTTATGCTCGGCGACACACCTTTCCAACATTCTCACAATAGCACGGTTTGTGACTTCAGTCATCCCATTGGCCTAAGGGTGCCCAACACTTGTGAACCTTTGTTCAATCTTTCTCAACTTGCACCACTCTCTAAGTTTGTGGCCCGAGAACTGGGTACGATTATCAGAAATGAGCACTCGTGGGAGCCCAAAGCGACACACAATGTTACGCCATATGAAAGCCATAACTCTTTTTTCCGTGATAGTGCTCACGGCCACTACCTCTGCCTCAACCCACTTAGAGTAGTATTCCACGGCGACTATGATGAACTTCTTCTGTCCGGTGACGGTAGGGAATGGGCCAACAATGTCCAACCCCCATTGATCAAAGGGGAAAGTGATGGGTATTGGGATCATTGGGGCCGTGGGTTGGTGAGGGATATTGGCGTGCTTTTGGCACTCGACACATCTATTCGTCATGAGCATCGCATCCTTGGCTAGCGAAGGCCAATAGTATCCTTGTCTCCAAACCTACATGGCCAAAGAGCGGCCCCCAGAATGGTTGTCGCAACTTCCAGCATGGACTTCATCAAGTATGGTTTGGACTTCTCTTGGAGGAACACACTTCAAGTCTACTTCGCCAAAGGAACGTTTGTAGAGATCGGAGCCTCTAAGGTAGTACCGGTAGGAGCGGTATTGGACTCTTCTTGCTTTCATTGGATCTTGGGGAAAGATGCCCTGGGCCAAGCAGGATACAAGGTCCGCCATCCATGATGCATCCTCAGAGATGCTTAACACCTGGTGCTTGCTAGAGAGCAGGAACTGGACATCAACATTCATAAGAATGACACCTCGAGTGTCGAGGGCCCCTGAAGCAGATGGAAATCGTGCTAAGGCATCCGCATTTTCATTTTGCTCTCTTGGGAGCGTTGTGAGTTGGAATTCATCAAAGCCTTTTGCCTCCTTCTTCAAAACGGCTAAGTACTCGACCATGGAAGCTTGTTTGGTAGCAAAAGCTCCGGATTAGTGGGATGCCACATGTTGTGAATCTGTGGACGCATGTAGCTTCTTGGCATCCAATGCCTTAGCCATTTTCATGCCCGCAAGGAGGGCTTATACTCCGCCTCGTTGTTGGTGGCCTTAAAATCCAAAGTGATGGCATATTGGAGGATTGCACCGGAGGGGCTAGTGAGGTAGATTCCAATTCTAGCGGACCTCCCGGTTGCCGAGCCATCGACTTGTAGCTCCCACACCTCGACATGATCTATGAGTTCTCTTTTCTTGGAGCTAGGTTCTTCATCCTCTCCTAGTGTGGTACTAGGGAGTTTTCTCTTCTCCAAGGTTGTGGCTCTAGCTTTTTCGGGCTCATTGAGTAAGAACATATCCACGTCCTTGTCTAGGACTCCAACCATCGTCTCGGGTGCCGCCTCATCACCTTCATCTATGATCATAACAACCGGACCCTCCAAGGTGCCGTGAATTTTAGCGTGCAACTCAGGGTGTTCCCAAGCAAGATCAGAGGTTTGATCTTGGGAATCCGAGGGGTATGTGTCTATGAAATCCACCAATACTTGGTCATTCTTGGAGGTTGGACCTTGGAACTCAATATCGAACTCCGTGAGTTCTATAGCCCATTTCGCCATTCTCCCGGATGTCTCCGGCTTTCCTAGAACTTGATTCAAAGGTTGGCTTGTAAGTACCACGATCTTGTGCGCCCCGAAGTAAGGCTTCAACTTTCTCGCGGTATGGACGAGCGCGAAAGCATGCTTCTCAATTTCCAAGTACCTAGTCTCCGCGGGGGATAGAGCCTTGCTCAAGTAGTATACCGGGAGACTCTCATTGGCTTTGATCTTTACTAGGACCGAGCTTATGGCGAGATCGGAGATAGCCAAGTAGTGGTATAGTGGCTCCCCGAATTCGGGCTTAGCAAGGAGCGGGGGATTTTGCAAGTAATCCTTCAATTCTTCAAATGCCACATGGGCTTCCTTGACCCAAGTAAACACATCCGTCTTCTTAAGCGCTTTGAAGAAAGGCAAGTTCTTCTCCGCGGACCTTGAAATGAATAGACTAAGGGCTACTACTTTGCCAACCAATTGTTGCACTTCATGAAGGTTAGTGGGGTGTGGCAATTCTTGTATGGCCCTTATCTTTTACGGGTTTGCTTCAATTCCTCTTTCGGTCACCATGTAACCAAGAAACTTTCCCCCTTTCACACTAAAGGTGCACTTGGCCGGGTTGAGCTTCATCCCACATTTTCTCAAAATGGCAAAGCACTTAGTAGGATGTGCTATGTGTTGGTCCTCCTTCTTGCTTTTGACGAGCACATCATCAACATAGACCTCCATGGTCTTGCCTAGCTCCTCAGCAAACATCTTGCTCATGTGTCTTTCGTAAGTGGCTCCCGTATTTTTCAAGCCAAAGGGCATAACATTGAAGCAATATACGGATCCATTGGCAAAGAATGCGGTCTTCTCAACATCCTCCTTATCCATGCGGATTTTGTAGAAACCTTGATATGCGTCGAGGAAGTTAAGTAGGGCGCATCCTGCGGTAGAATCAACCAACAAATCTATTCTCGGGAGAGGATACGTATCCTTGGGGCAATACTTATTGAGGCGAGTGAAGTCATTGCACATTCTCCACTTGCCCGGTGCCTTTTGTACCAACACCACATTGCAAAGCCAATTCGAGTATCTAAATTCTCTAATGTGCCCGACTTTGAGTAGGCGTGCAACTTCTTCGGCAATGATCTGATTGTCCGCGACACAAAAGTCCCTTTTCCTCTGTCTCAGGTGCGTGACCTTGGGATCTACCTTGATACGATGTACTGCTACTCTTGGTTTAGGTCTTCTGTGCCCCAAGCAAACACATCCGCGTTTTCCTTGAGGAACTCAACAAGCTTGAGCTCCACCTCTAGGGACATCTCGCTTCCTATTCGAGCCACCGTCTCCGGGCACCATCTTCACAAAGCCTCTTCAGGAAAATAGGTTCAGAACCTTAAGACTAAGTCTTGGGTTATTGGAACTGCCCCTCTAAAAACAGAAATGCAATATGTCTGCTGAAACGGGTAATCAACAAGATATATGAATAAGGTGCCACTGAAATAGGCTGTCAGCACGCATTTTTCTAAATCATGACTGAGACGGGAATTTAGCAAGAGAATAAAAGTCTAAGACGAGTACTCAGCAAGTGAAGTACTCACTGATTGATCAACACGTGTCTTATTGTCTTTTGTCTCAAAAGAAAAGATACTTGCTGAAACGGGCATTCAGCAAGATATCTTAGTCCACAAAAGTCAACAGAAAAAGACAATAAACTCAGGGGGAACTATTTTTAGCAAGACTGTAACTCAGCAAGACATTTATGTACTTTGCTTAAGAGAGTTAAATTATCAGTTGCTAAAAATGTTCATTTGGCATGTTATGGTAGCAGTAAGACTAAATCAGTTGTATCTAAGGTACACTGTCACTGAGTGAAATACGTGTGTACGTTAACTGTTGGCTCTGATAAACAGCAACATAATCATGACTCAAAATCCAATTTGAGCCATTGATTTAAAGACTGTTGGTCATCCTACGGTTGAGATCAATTTTATTTGTTAGTGGGCTGGAGTTTCTTAAACGTGGTCCCACTAGCATTTAATGCAAAGTGGGTTATTTCACTTTTGTATCTAAGCAAGTTATCTTGCTGAAAGGAGAATACACTGTAAATGTGTAAATCTCTTGAAATTTTAGATACTATATAAAGGGGATTTAGTAAAATTGAAAAACTTTACAGTCCCAAAATTCCTAAAATTCCCAAACATCCCTTTTCTCTGCAAGTCGGAAACCTAACAACCTAAACAAAGAAATTGTCCTGTTCTGGTATGATTTACCACCGCATTAAACACTAATTTTAACTTCTAGCGATGGGTAAGTCTACAAAAAGCTCCAAAGGTTCAAAAGGCTCTGCATCCAACACACCAGCAACACTTTCTTTCAAGAAAGGAAAACTTGCTTTGCCTTTCACCATTTCTGACTGGAATATCCCACAATGCTCTAAGAAGATGTACTGGGGAGCCATTGCCAAAGAAGAGCATGTAAAATGCTTGGTGAAGGATACAGATGAAGAAGAGCTTGTGTCTACACTAAAAAAGTGTGGAATCAT
>JAQRGC012306415.1:0-20809 GCA_028659135.1 Plantago lanceolata | reverse complement strand
TTGATCATTATTAATTAATATGGAGAAGTTAATTTGAAATTAGATTTTAAATTAATATGTAGAGATTGGAAAAGAAAAGAAAAGAAAAATAGAAGAAAAGAAATTGGGTCGGGCCAAGAAGGCCCGGCCTAGCCCGGGCCACGAAGGGCCGGTCGAGTGGAGCGCGTGGGGTGAGGGGAGAGTTTCTCTCTCCCCTCTCTTCTTTTCCTTATTGGTTTCTGTTTTCTTGAGGACTAAGTCAAACTCTTAATTAGACTCCTAATTTGATTAGAGTACTATATGGAAGTTTGGTTAGGAGATTTTTCACACTATAAATACAAGGCATTGTATTTTAGTTTAACACACATTATTCTTCATAGAATATCTCTAGCATATTTTCTCCATCTCCATCTCCAGATTTCGAATAAGGTCTTCCTAGCGACTTTGGCTTACAACGATCCGTGGATACCATGGTCTTGAAGTTGTGCATGAATCATCCTAACGAAGAACTTGGTGTGTTCGAATTCGAGGATCACTCAGACGATCTTGCTGCCCTTACAGACGAGCAAATCGCGGAGATTTATTTCATCAACGAACAAAACGAACTACCGGTTGATCCGAATCTGTAAGTTGTATCAACCCGTGTCATATAATCATGAGCATGATTTTAATATGTTAAGAAAATTTTCAAACTTCCGATGCGCTATCTTAGAGATAATTCTTATCATATTTACTAACAATATGTGACACCATTACTTGATACCCGTTTCATGTGTGTTCTTTTGGAATCAAGACCAACATATCTTTCATGACCTTCAATCCTAGTACCTCATGTTAGTAAGTATGTAAGAAAAGTATCTGGAAGATAGCGCAGCGGAAATTTAAAATTTTCTTCACATACAAGATCATGCTCATGATTATATGACATAACTGAAACAAAGGTTGGTACACTTACAGAATCGGATCGACCGGTAGTTCGTTGTGATGAAGTAGAGCTCCTCGATTTACTCGTTTGTCAAGACAGCAAGATCGTCTGCGTATTCTTCTTGATCCAATTCAAAGTCGAATACTTCAAGCTCTTCGTCAGGATGATTCATGCACAATCTTCAACCTTAGTATCCACCAGTAGTTGTAAGTCAAAACCGTCAGGAAGGCTTTATTCTAAATTTGGAGATATAGAAGATATGCTAGAGATATATTCTTTAGAGAATAATTGTTTGCAAAACTAAATACAATGCCTTGTATTTATAGTCAAATTTACTAACTACATTTCCATATAGAATTCTAAACTATTTAGAAGTCTAATTAGGAATTTAACTTAATCTCCAAGAAAACAAAACCCTAGGAAAGGAAAAGAAGATGGGGAGGAGTAAAACTCCCCCCATGCCGCCGCCCTCGCCAAACCCGGCCCCCTTGGGGCCGGTTCACTTGGCCCGGCCCATGTCTTTTATTTCCCAAATCTAATTTGTATTTTCTTGTTTTTCTCTCTACAGATTAAATTAATTTAAAATCTAATTTCAAATTAACTTCTCCATATAATAAATTAATATTGATCAAATCAATATTCAATTAATATCTCACGAGACTATCAACAACTGTTAAAGTGTGACCCATAGGGCCTTGCATGAATAGCATTGATGCTCCAACATCAAAGGTCGTATAAGATTCCTAATCGTTCTTATAAACAATATATTCATACAAGGACGTTTGCGAAGGATATGCAAAGCCACCTGTCGGTAAGGCGTACTGTGATAATGTCCATTCATTTCACGAATATCTTTTATTGAGTCGCGATCACGGTTTAGTGTCTAATCTTGATAACTCAATCGTTCACATTCTATTAGTTGATTCAATGCACATGTTCCAATCACCATATTGAACATGCCATATGCACCGGCCGATGACTTATGAAATCACACTAACAATGAGAACTGATATCCTCCCATAATATATCAGCTATTCATGGGGAATGATTCCTGTATTGGCGCAACTACCTAATGACATACATTTCATAGCACACCCAACTATAGACGTATCTACCATTAATAAATGGTGCAAGCATTGTCTATAATTTAAGTGTGATACTCAATGTACTCATTCGCAATGCCCTCAAGTCTAAGGACTTAATTCACAACCTTACCACCACTCCATAGACACTTGGAATAGCTTCAAACCCGAATGGTTTCGTGGTTGGGTATTGCAATCACTTCTCACAAGTGATCATGTGCTCATCACGAGTAATCTTATTACCTCATATTTGTGGGAACAACTACATCTTCTAAAGATATGATGCAAGCCACATTCTGGTCCTAGCATATCGCGGACTCTCCGTATAAGTTGGGGATCTTTGACCAGCGGCGGTTTTTAGAACCATAAGCGTTTTGTCCAATAATCTCCCACTAGCTTCATTGACTTCTTATGCTCATGGAGCAACATTAAAACTTAGCTTGTGGGCCTTATTCCGGGAACAGATTCATAAGTCCTCAAAATTTTAAAAGATTTGAAATGACCGTCCTAGTTGCCCTATTTTGTATCTTGAAATTTATTTACAAACTGTTTAGCAACAACAACACAAAATTGAGGGACATTTACTTGCTCCGTACTGAAAATAGTCAAATTTCTCAACCTCTAGATGGCAGCTGCCACACACCAGTACATGCTGCCTTTGTAACTGGAAGAAATACCCTTCTTATTTGAAGCTCTTGCAAACAACTCGATCGTTGTACTTGTACCCTGCAAAAGTCAAAGCTGGATAATCAATGTTAGCACCAGTTAAGAAAAGATGTAAAACTTGTTGAGCAATGAGACAGTCACAAAGGATATGGTTCCTAAATTCACGTCGAGCCTTGCAAAGAGGACAAATATCATCTTTAATAATCAAGTCCCAACTCATGAATCTAGTCTTGGTGGGAAGCCTATCCAAATAGGAGAGCCACGTGTAAAATTTGTCCTTTGGTACATCAACCTTATTCCATACAAGAGGTGGCTACTCAACTTCCATAGCGGCAGGTCAGAGCTTCTCATACAAATAAGCATGTCGCCCCTTCTTACCAAGTAAATTAATCTTTTTTGGTTGATCCTTAGTGAATAAGTTAACCAACTCAGTCCTCAAATTCAACTTACATAACCACCGATAACCATCTCCAGCTTCTCCTTGCACATTCCAAAACAGAGAGGTTACCTGATTTGTAAGCATAAATCCATTTCTTCCTAGTTTTATGTGTTATTTGCAAACAACCCTTATTTTTAGTAATTTACAATTGAACATGTTGACTTGGGATTTTATCGCTTTTTGTCCAGTTTGACCACCGAGCCAACCTCCGGCCGAATAGAGCGAACACCATGCTAGTTTTTGGGTTTCCACCCGGTTTCTCATTCGGCCACAAGTCCAACCGGTCCAACCATAAATTTTAAAACAGTTGGAAATAGGATAAAACTCACTAATAAATGTGTATTATAAAGTTTGCCAGATAAAGAAGCAGATAAAACCGATTGAGAATTTAGGATTAGCGGAGATGAGACACATATTTAATTGTGTCGGATAAAGTATAAACCTTAATAGACGGATTACTTATGTATAATTAATGGGTCGACACAGAACGATTCAATGGGCAGATGTAGCATAAACTTAAAAACGTATACGATTCATTAGAACGGAGGAAGTACACCATTAAAAGTTACACGGCCCAGTGGACGGATACAGTCCATTGGACGAGACATGATACAACTTAAATTAACGTATACTATCCAATGAGACGAGAGAAGTAGAAAGTTGAGTGACAAAGAGTGGGCTTTCATCATAAGATTGAAAACATAGGAAGCCCAAATTGGCGCTGAGACTGAATGATGTACACAATCGCCATTGCTCTCAACTCACAACAACAAGTCACAAATCATCTAAAAACCTAATCGACAAAGATTTCTGCAACAAGGAGGAAGACGAAAGCTTCTTCGACATTCCCAATTCTCCACCGGGAATCAGGTTTCTTCTTCGTTACGCTTTCTGGGTTTCGTTCTACTCGAGCAATTCTTGAATTTTGATTTATCAATTCCCAATTCTTGATTCTTTTTTTTCGAGATTTTAGTCAGAAAGGAAATTGATTGACCCATTATTTGTAGTCACTGTTTCACCATGTTTGGAGTGGTAAAATTGATTCTTTGAGGCAGTTGAAGGGTTTTTTGTTGTTGTTGGTAGCATGGATGATTTGAGTAAATTTGTGCTTGAGATAAGCTCCGATGAGGATTTTGGGAATTTGATGACGGAAGGGGATGGATTATCTGCTGCTGGTAGTGAAGTTTACGATAGGGATGATCATGAATGGCTGCAGACTTTGCTGGGGGAGGTGGATGGGAACAATGGTGATGCTGGATTATTAGGTGATGGGGTGTTAGACAAGGATGTGGTGGTTCCGGAGACTGTTGAAAATTTGAGTTTGCAGTCTCCGAATCCGGTCCCTGAAGACGTGAAGCCGGTCCCTGAAGACGTGAAGCCGGTCCCTGAAGACATGAAACCGATCCCTGAAGCCGTGAAACCGATCCCTGAAGACGTGAAACCGGCCCCTGAGATTGTTAATCTTGATAGTGATGATTCAAATGACAGTGATGATGATTGTATGATTTTGGATGGAGACCCGGATAAGCCGGTGTTGGTAGATAAGGTTGAGGCGAATTGTGGCGGTGGGAATGATTCGGATGATTTGCAGATTGTTGCTGAAAAGGGCGAGGTAATAATCTTGTTGTACCCTTTTGTATGATGTGTTTTGTGCTGGTTCTGATGCTTTATTGATTGCTATGTTTTGTTTTGTTTAAAGTGACTGATTTGATGAGTTTATGCTTGTTGCTTTATAAATTTGATCAAATACGGGACTTGGGGGGTTATTCATGTGATGCGAGTTAATTTAAGTAGGTTTTGATTCTATGCATAGTTAGCATCTGAAGCTGTACAATTTGATGATGTCCCTCTTCCGAAATAGTAGCCTTGTGTACTGATTTTGAGTTCAGCTGTCTTTCATTGGTGAGAACCTGGCGATGTCTGGGCTCATTCAATTGCTTGTATAATGTTTGCAGCTGCAGAACTTGATTTCTGGTGTACAAGGATTCTGTAAATCGTGAAGGGGCCAAATGCAATAGTGCTCTTTGTTGACCTTCCAAGGGAATATCATGAAGGAACGAAACCCGTAGATTTGAATTTATGAATATTGTACTTGAGTTTATTAGTAACTACACTTTCATTAACTTTGTTCCACTTATATGGGCATGGTCAGTAAATTACGGACCGCCTTTTTGAATGTTTCTGCACAATCCAGATCAATTCCACATGTTTCTGTCCATATTTTTTTTTGGATATTATAGTTTTTATTGCAAGCGTATCGTCTTTCGGTTTCTTAAGAATCCCTCAAGGGCAGCATGTGTTTTCAATTATTGACTATAAGTTTAGCTTCCGTGTTGGTAGTCTTTCAGAATCCAATCAACTAATGGTGTGGTCTTGTCTACTGAAACTTGAGATGCATGCCTATTGTTTGCATTTCCACTGTGTTAGAGCAGATAATTGAGTTGTCTATCCGTGATAAATTTTACAAGTAGCTGGTTGTGGAGCTCATTATGCCCAGTTAAAATTTGTGGTTGGCCTTCTGGCTCTGATATGTTGCGTGTTAAGAATCATATTGATGAAGTTCTTGTGCATCACAGGTTGCATGCCGAGATTTCCCTCACTCACGCCATCTTTGTGCCAAGTTTATATTTGCATCAACCTCCCATGTGGACCATTGTGGCCAGGTAACCCTCTAAATATGCTTGTTCTTTTTGCTCTAAAGATCAGTGCTAATGTTCTGATTCATGTTTCTCTTGATTGCAGTGTCACTGTTACGTTTGTGACACACTTGCACCATGTGTCTACTGGGGAACCGGTACTTCGAGTATCGATCACTGTCATGCCAGTGATAAAGAGGACTACTGGAGAACAGAGCGCAAAAAGAGCAAGAAAGGTGATAAGCCTGCCCCAATCACCATAAAGTCATTCTTATCAAGGAATCACCAAACAACTCCAGTCGCGCCACCACCACCCACCACTTTAGTACCACATCAGGTCGCAATGCCAGTTACGACGCCTCCTTGTTCTGTGGTATCTGATGTCAGTGTGCCAAATTCCATCGATAAGTACAGGTTGCTACGTAGATCACAGAGCATGTCAACAAAGATGTTGCGTACTGCATGTAATAGGCATGTTTCTTCGATGGATATGAACCAGAATATGGCAAAGCGGGCTTATCCTTTCCCCCCTCCACAGGCAGAGTTCAATATGAATGGGTATGCTTGTGCATCACCAAATGCTATGCACGTCTTCAACAACAGCTCTAGTCAGTCTCAATCATCGCATGAACCTGCTTTGAAGAGATGCCGTACATTACCGACTTATGTGCCAAATGGATCTTATGGTTCAAATCAATATAATAATGGGAGTTGTGTGCCACCTATGCCTACCCATATGAATTCACCTGCTCCACCAACCATGAATGTTCGTAGTACATATATTCCTTCTCAGCCTCAAATACCGTCTGGGGCAAGCTACCCGATCAAACCTTCTCAGCTACAAACATGCCCTGGTCCAGTCTCAAGCTATCCGATTAGATCTTCTCAGCCCCAAATACGCCCTTGTCCAGTCTTAATTCGCCCGATTAGACCCAACCCTCAGATCCCTACAGGTTCAATCCCCAGCAGCCAGATTAGACCCAACGCTCAAATACGCCCTGGCCCAATCTTAAGCAACCAAAGGCCTTCTCAGCCTCAAATACGCCCCGGTTCAATCACAAACGGCATGGGTAGACCTTCTCAGGCTCAAATACAACCTGGCCCAATCTCAAGCAGCCCGATTAGAGGAACCATCAACCCTAGAATACCATTCCATTCTCAACCATATCCTGGCAGCAACTTTGGTGATGCAGTTACTGCTCACTCGCAGGCGACATCTCAGTTATGTGCTGCAAGTTTCAGGAATGTTATTGGCTCCCAGACAGCTTCAGCTTTCCAGCCGAATTGTTCTTTACCTTCAACCCCGCCGAACTTGAGCAGTACTTCTGGAAATCAGCCACATCCAAAGTCCACTACATCCTCTTATCCTGGTATATCTAACACCTCTCAGAATCAGTCTTCTAGTCATTCTAGCTTATCCGCTGATGGTCAAAATGCTTGCCAGCAAGTGACTGAAGGGAATCTATTTACGAATCCAGATTTGGAAGCGGAATGGGAAGCCTTTCTCAACGAAAATTGTTCGCAAGCTCCTTCAGACACATCTCTGCTTCAAAGTGCAGTGCCAGCAGATAACAATCCATCTTTAAGTGTGCAGAAAGATGATCGTGTTCAGAATATAGCACCAGCAGATAATTCTCTGGAGAAAAGTGCTATGTCACCGGATAACTCCTCTTCCTTGAGTCTTCCCGAGTGCTTTCAGTTTGAGAGTTCAATGTACAATGACCAGTTATCAGATCTTGTTGTTCCTGAATCCCCCCTTTGGAACGAATTTTAGCATCCAATAGCGTTGGTGGAACTAGCCTCTAGATAGCTGATTTTTGCAAAAGATGGAAACTCAGCTGATTTCTGGTCCTTTTGCTGTTGATGATTAGAAGTTTAGGTGTGGATACCAGATGACCTCTCCTGCCCTTTCTTTGGCAAAATTGCCTTGTGAGTTCTTGTACAAAAGGAAGTCAGATTTGATATTCCTGATGATGTTGAGAAACTAACAGGCTTTCCTATAGTTGTCTGTTTATGACATTTAAGTTTTAGGTAATCTAGCCTTATGACTAGAGCTGGAAGTGATTGTACTTTCAAAGTGATCCTTAGATGATTCGAAGTGGATTATTTGTATTGTTTCGAATTGCATTTTTTTAGCAAGTTTTGGTGTATGTGACCAGATCATATAATTGTTGTTTGTGTTCTGCTGGTTCTTTGTGTAGCTTCTCTTGTGCTTGAATAGAGTTTCTGTTTAGCCAGGTACCGAGAAGGCAGAAGTGTGGCAACAAGTCACATGAACATTTCCTGTACTGTGCAACCTCATGATCATTTGATCTTGGGTGATGAACCACAAGAGAAGATAGTTATAAAGCCATTGAAGTTTTATGCTGGTTAAATTAAGTACCTGTGCCATTCAAAGTTCCACGAGAGTTCACTCACCAGTCATACAAAACAAAAAACAAAAAACAAACGAGATCCAAGGATGAAAAACAGGTCCAAAGGAAGTTCAACTTTCCCAATTCATCACAACGTTAAGAGCCGATCATGTTCAACAAAAGGGTCCTCTTGTTGCAGTTAAAGAACATGTAAACAGATGTTCTGGGAGGCAACAGCTGATTACTTATCAAACATACCACACAAATTGAAAACATTACACTTGGGTGTCAAGCACAACTCGAAGGCAACCCCCTTCGTGCATCAGATCAAATGCTTTGTTTATGTCTCCAAGAGTCAGATTGTGAGTAATGTACTCATCAACCTTGATTTCCTGTATGATGAACAAGCAAGTTAGTAGGAACTGGGAATGAACCAAAAAGTATTCACATGAATGTCTGTAGTAGAGACTCAAGTCTTTTCACCTCCGTGTTACTAACTAACTAGATTAGCATAACATTTTGGGTGATGATACTGGGAACAAAAACAAATGCACATTGGACTTACTCTTTTAAGATACTTCTCTACGAGCCAAGGGACCTGCGAGCGGCTCTTGAAACCTCCGAATGCTGTACCTTTCCATACACGGCCTGTCACCAGCTGGAATGGACGAGTTGAGATCTCCTGGCCAGATGCCGCCACACCAACAATGACTGAAGTTCCCCAGCCCTAGGTTTAATATTTGAAGCATAGCGTCATTTATCTGCACTGAAGAGTAATATGTGGTGGGAAAAGAGATTACGATACCTTATGGCAGCACTCCAAGGCAGCTCTCATCACAGACACATTTCCAATGCACTCAAAACTATAATCAACACCACCATCTGTTTGATCCACAATTACTTGCTGAATTGGTTTCTCATGATCTTTTGGATTGATGAACTCATTCACACCGAAGTTCTTGGCTGTCGATCACAATTCCCATAAGACAAGAAAAAGTAAGCATACCAATATTTACACAATGAGGCAATTTACAATAACTAAAAACATAATACTAGTAAAAGGAAAATTGCACCAGCATTACATTTAGTCGAATCAAAACCGAGACATCAATATCTAGTTCAAAAGAAACATATTGAGTATTGACTGATTCTATCTTAGTAGTACAGAAGAGTTATGAACGGGCACTGCTAGTTGCTAGCTCAATTCCAATGAGATCTTATAGCTAAAATGGTGGATAAAATCCTCAAAGCTATCCAAGTTCAAGTTTGGCAAGAAAAGGCTCTTCATTTGTACCTTATTATGTAAAAAAATAGAAGTTCCAAACGAAGGGTCCATGACATGTATTTCGCACCAACTATTGGCCAGATAAACACACAGAAAGGAAAAAGAAATTTAAAAAAAAAGGATTGTAAAAATATCACCAAGGAGGATCTCTTGAACCATTCAGGAATTGGTGGACCTATACAGAACACAGCAGTCTAGATGCACAAGCATTGCATGCAAACACAGACATAATGGTGGCTTGGTGCATTACCTATATCAAACTTATTGCTATCAATGTCTATTCCAATTATTCTTGTAGCACCAGCAGTTTTTGCACCCTCCGCCACCTGAATCAAAATATTCAATGAATCATCTCATAACAACACACGAATCCCATCATCCTAAAAGAAAACTTACAGCAAGTCCAACAGTGCCGAGACCAAAAATAGCAACAATGGAACCTGGTTCCACTTTAGCTGTATTCCAAACAGCTCCAAGTCCTATAAGAAAATGAGTTTGGTCATTTGCATTCTGAATAATGAAAAGAAACCACCATAAAATCAGGTTATTCAGATGTCTGAAAAAAACTGAAATATGTGTCACATAAACATCAATGCAATGTGCATCATAGGAAGATAAAGTTGCTTGCCTGTTGGAACACCACAGCCAAGAAGACATACTTTGTCCAGGGGTGCTACAGGATCAATCTTTGCAACACTAACGTCATGGACAACAGTGTACTGACTAAATGTGGATGTTCCCATGAAGTGATAGATTGGTTTGCCATTGACTGAAAAACGGCTCTGGCGATCATGCAGCATAACTCCAACTCCAGTGGCTGACCTCACTTTTCCACAGAGATTGGTCTTTCCAGATTTACAAAACTTACATTCCTTGCACTCAGCCTGGTAACATGGGATGACATGGTCTCCAGGTTGAACCTCAGTCACCCCTTCCCCAACACTTTCAACAATTCTGCAATTTGAACAGCATTTTTCTTCAGAAAACAGAGAAATGAGTGTCTAATAGTAAATATTATGCATCTCTTGTAAATTTGTAATGTTATAAGTACTAACCCAGCTGCCTCATGACCTAGAATACAAGGGAATAGACCTTCAGGATCCTATACAGAGAACAAAAGAAAGATTAGCACACATAACAAATATGCTTGGACATCAGAGAACTACATGTTACTATTCATTGGACACCAAGCGTAGACATTAGAGTGACCACCAACAAAGAGTACCAAATTAAATGAGAGACATCATGGATAGATGTAAATAGTAGCATTTCATAAAATAAAAATAAATTTAAAAGAAAGAATCACTAAGCTGATAAAGTTCCATCTGATCATCTTTAAAAGTAGTATCACAAAAGGTCCCGGAGCAAAACTTTGTTAGAAAATACATACACATGAGATCCTACACTCACTGGCGGATGCACACTATGTTAATGTCAAGAGGGGTCAAGTACCCCCCGTATTTTTTACTTTTATGTCACAATTCGTGTATATTTATTACGAGTGATTTCAATTTATCTAATCATTATATGGTTCAGTCGTAAGGTCTTGAGTTGATACAGTTTTGTCGTGTGTTCGAATCTAGTTACTACTATTTGTTTTCGAAGGCGAAGCTATTCATTTTACTAAAAAAGTATCTCATCCTCCTTCCATTCCTCTTCCTATTTAGTTTCTCTACGTTCTCTTTAATGCAAAATCATTTGTTTCTCTTAGAATGTAAAGATATTAGTTTCGTACTAATACACCCACTTGGGTGTTTGCATTTACTTAATTATCAAACGTTATTTATCAAACGAGAATCATTTCCTTTCATTTTTATATGATTCTAGCGATCTGATACATAATAGAATACAGAATTACATTAATATTCAAATAATCACCTTTATATAAGAAATCTCGATTTACAACTATTTTAGGCTACAAATTTTTAATATCATCGTGCGCCCCTTTACAAATTTCCCGCGTACTCCACTGCCTACACTCACTTAAGAAAACTGTTGAGTCGTTGACTAGCTCGTAATTATTTTCAAAGAACAGCTAATGCAAGAGACTAAGAGCATCAGGAACCAGTTTATCAATCACTCAGGGGAGGCATCATATAATCTCGCATGCAAACTCAGGTAAACACAGTCTCGCCGATTAAACAACAAATATGCATCACAACAGACCAAATAGACTGTAATACAAATCATCTCCACCAACACTGCCATCACAAGCAGAAATGAGCAAATCTCACAATCCAATCAATGAATTAATCAGCCACAAACTCGACAACAATCCAGATCCGAAAAAACAAAATTATCAGAACTATCATTTCCGATTCAACATTGATAACACCCGGAAACAATTATATCTGCAGATAAATTACCTTGCCGCTCCAGGTATATGCATCGGTGTGGCAGAGGGCGGTGTAGAGTATCTGAACCCTGACTTCACCGGCCTGCGGAGGCGCCACCTGAACCTCCTCGATTACGAGGGGCTTATTGGGTTCCCAGGCCACCGCCGCTACAAATTGAAAAAACGACAGGAAAATGTAAAAATTAGCACAATCAGGTTAGGGTTTAAGCACCGAATGTAGATGAGAAGGAGCGATTGTTGATTACGTTACCTTTGCAGGTGATAACTTGACCTTGAGTCGCCATGAGTGATGAGATGAGTACTGAGAGAGTGTGGTGATGAATCAGGTGTTTACGGCAGGCAGCTCTACCTAGTTTTTATATATTTCACTATTCTATTTGTGATCCTAGTTTATTTTAGGTATCGAATAGGACCTGTTTGGATAGAAACTTTTGGATGTAGTGTTGTTATACGAGGCGGTCCGAGTCGAACATTTCGATTCTCGAACAGTATTTGGACGGTTGGACCAAGCTTGTTATACGAGACAGTCCGAGCAAGTAGTCGGGCCTTCTCTTGTATTGTCTTGCTCGTGCCCATGGCTCATTTTGTGAACAAAGATGTATTTTATGAATTATCATATTGCAAAGGACTACTAGAACGAACAGTTTTGAGCATATTTGAATTCGAAAGTAAGCAAGCAGAAATCTTCATATGCAACACGAATAAGAATTTAGTAAGAAGCTCTCCCACGTACTCACACGTTATCGACAAACATACAAACAAATCTATGCCATTTCTCAGTGAGTGTAGTAACTCAATAAGGACTGAAAAAATGTGTCTTTAATTTACTCCTTTAACTTGTTAATAATAATTGTGTTATTATCGCCGCTAATACTCTTTCACGTTATGTGTTTCGGTGTTTGCTCCAACCAACTAACTTTTGTTGGTGTTTAGAAGCTTCAATAACATCATTCATTCATGAGGTATGTCACCTACACAAACTTATACATATGAGTTCACAACCATAACCACCATTACACAATTTTGTACCATTACATATTTTGGCCGATTGTAAAAATGTAATTCTATAGTTAGTGCGGGTGCACATAGTAGAAGTAAAGAAACCTGCAGGTTTCTTACACATTAGGGAATTGATTAATGATTTGCCCTCTCACTATTCATTGTGGACTCCACAATGAGGCCCACTGCTACAGTGAGAGGGGTTGATCAATAATGAACCTCTCAAAATCTAATTTTTTAATTTGGTTTACTTGATACGTTAATTACTTTGCTCTAATTTTTCAATTTTGGTTTACTTGATACGTGTCAAGTACTTTGCTTGTATTTCTTGATGCAACCTGCAACCAAAGCTGGATTTGTGACTAGGAAATTAACTTGAACAATTTTCTCTCTCAATTAGAAAGGGTAAAAGAACAATCATGCAACATAACAGTCATGGCTAGTAGAATTAAATCTGCAGTTAACCATATATTCTACTTAGTTGCCATGACAAGAAGATATCAAAAACATGCAAATGTCTTGAAGTTCAGTCACATATAAAGCATCACTACTACATAGTGCTAATACACAACATTATAGCTAGCAATATGAATTATCAGCCTGCAACTATGACTGCATATTTACCCGAAACACAAACTGTGGCTACCAAAAGTAGATCGAACTAAGGGTTCACGGTCATACATTGGTTCATAATATCCAAATTGATGGTCTATTCCTAGAACTACAATCACCAAAGACAATAGAAGTTATGGAGCATCACAATGACAGCCTACAAAAAAAGATGATGTTTGCCATAACATAATCCAGTCTACTTAATTCGATACGGTTATTACACATTAGAACTAGTGAACTACATTGGCAAAAGAGGTGAAGAGGAGTAGCAATATCACACAGACTCAAAGCAAGCAGTTGCTACACTAGTCCATCCAACAGAGGCCTAGTTCGGAGATGTTCGTGTTTGGATGCCAAGCTGTTGATTTCTCCATCCAATTCTTCAATGATGATATCTTTTCCTGTCATGCGATTCTCCATCTCCTTAAATCGGGTATGAAGTGTTCTAAGTTCTTCTTCATTTGCCTCTCTTTCTTTCACTTGCTGGTCCTTTTGAGCCTGGAGAAGATTCAGTTCATCCCTTGATGAGATGGCATCTTTGATTTCATCAAGCCGATTGAGCAGCCATTCCATTTTGATGTTCAGTTTTTCTGCATCTCTAGCAACTTTGTAGTAACCCTGTAATGAATTCATATCGATTTCATCCAGCTTCTTCTCCTGCAGATCCTTCAGTAGTCCCCAGATGGCAAACATGGTACTCTTTCTCATGTGTTCTGTCTCTAAAATACAGTCCATGTCGATGAATCCATGTTTTTGTTTTATGGATGCCATAGTATGATTGAAATCTGTGTAAGAAAATACATGAAAATCAAGATTAAACCTATGGCGCAACGTAACAACATCAGCAAGACAGAAACTACAGTAGTCTACTCTATCTTATGACATGGATGCAAAATCAGAGTCAACTACATTTTCATATTTCAGTTAATGACACCAAACAAGCAGAACAAGCCACTCAGATCTTATACATACAGCAAAACTTAGGTCTAATCAAACTTACTGACTTAATTTTCTCTGTTCTGTACTTCTGTCTAACAAGAGGTCATTTTAAAGTGTCTAATCTCTAGTAAGAAATGATAACGACAACATGCATTAGCTCAAAAGAGAAAACAAGAAACAAAAAAAGGAAATGAATAAGAAGGGATTACGTAGAGTTACCATTCCGCCAAGTTTCCGGGAACTGAGTTTCGGTGGCATGTGAGTTGGATCTTGGGGAAGGAAACTCAACAAATGGTCTTTCTGAGTCTGAGCCAGCTGATGAAGTGACGGTGGCAGCAGGGGTGGCAGGGAAATCATTAACCTGTGTCTGCTGCGCCTCTTGCCACGCAATGGTTTGTTGCTGATCCACATATGTGTTCAAGTATAGTGGCATCACTGGCATGCAGGGAACTGTTAGTTGCGGTTGGACGATCTTTTCTAGTTCCACAATACGAAACTTCTCAGGGGATGAACCACCACCAACAACATCTTGTAGATCAGACGTAAATTTCCGTTTTCTGGTGATGTCTTCATCAACAACAACGTCGTCATCATGATTATAAGAGGCCGAACCACCAACATCTTGTAGATCAGACGTAAATTTCCGTTTTCTGGTGATGTCTTCATCAACAACAACTTCATCACGACTATCAGATTCGACCGTAATCTTGCACAAGACCCAGTCGGTTTCTTGATCATGGAGGGAAAACTCGTGCAGCATCCATTTACCCTTGTCTTCAAACTTTGCTTGGTCCTTGTCGTCCTTGAACCTGAAATGAAAATATGCTTTGTTGCCAATGACCAGCTGATTACTAGGAAGCCTGATCGGGTTCTTCTTAGACTTGCAGACCCATGTGCCAGAACCAGCCGTTCTCTTCACATGACGACGATGATAATAGTTCTTGGTAGTAGTAGTATCGCTGACAGGGACTAACTTGGTGAAGGCGTAGATACTCTTGGTGATCTTGTTGTTGTCTGTGATCTGGTGAGTGTTCCAGTAAGGATTATCTTCTTCAAAAACCTCCCAGGGCTGCTGTTTACAACCAAAAATCTGCCGGTCGTCGTCTACGATGGGAGTAGAGGGGAAGGTGGGAACGCTTGTACCATTAACCTTGTTGCGGAGAAAGAAGTTGATGAGCTCTATATCAGTAGGAACGAACCTAAAACCCACCATTGGAAGCTGCTGATCCATAGTCACACTGCAGCAGCTGTTCATCATCATACTCTTCTTTGAGAAATGTTGGTTGCTTAGAGAACCAGGAGAAAGAAAAAATCAAGAAATCATTTGGTGTGTGTTTTTGTTTTTATATCAGAACAGACTACAGAGTAGTACAGTAAATGCCAATCCAATGCCAATTGGGTGACATCACAGAGTAGTACTGTAGATGGTAATCCAATGCCAATTGTGTGACTCTATTTCACCTTATATATTATCCTAACTCCGTAAAAGTAAAAATGAGAAGTAAAAATCATTCAAATTGAGAGTAAAGACTATAAATAAGTGTAGTAGTACTAGAAGATTGATTTTGATTTCAGTCTTCATCAAATCATTGTACAAATAAATTGGCAGAAGAGTCAAGTGATGTATTGATGTTGTATCCACGTATGTCAAATTTTGCCAATTTGGTCATGGATGATACTCTCATTCCTCTTAAGAGATGTTCATTTTGGTTCGACGGGCAAACAAGCAATAAGCAATAGTTGATAAACTCGTGTTAAACATATCATTTATGTAAAATAATCCATCATTTAGATTATGTTTATGCAAAGTTTTGTTACTAGTAGTACTAGGCTACTAGTACTATACTAGCAACAAGATAAAGGCTTTCACAGCTTGTCATTTACTACATTAATGTATCTCTACTCCTTCAATTGAATGCAGAAAGGCGTTGCCCCTTCATGCCAAAAAGAGTGAAGTTTCAATTTATGATACTTTTAGGTCCAGTTTACTACCATTCCTTTTCCAATGCTATGAATCCTGCACAAAGCTGCTGTAAGTCTAGTGACAGAGCTTCATCATGATATATTTTTGTTTTGTTCAATCAATCACTAAACTTCACAAGTATCTGTTTACTCAAGAAAATGCATATATGTATCATACTCTAAAAATACATAAACAGACTCATATCGATATGGATATGTCACATGTCCACCCCCACATAGCGTTTTTTGGTAAGTTTAGTGTTACTGCAACTGTCCTATCTCCTATCCTATCCTCCTCCTAGTAGTGAACCTTGATAAAATGGAACTCCAAAGAGAAAGAGGTGAAAACAAAAAAGATGGTGATAACTGGGTACCGAATATCATCCCTTTGTACATACAAACAGATTAAACAGCTCAATGTTGCTCCACATGGTCAGGATCCTGCTAAATACATGGAAAAATGTGATTTAACTTGCCATTCGACTAAGAAAAGAATGAGATTACGAGGCCAATTACACGTCTCACTTGAAGACTTGATGAAACACAAATAGCTCTACCTGTTGGGTGAGCTGAGCACCGGACAAAGCCTTTAGCTGGCTACTATGCATGTTACTGAGTAGCTGGACTACGGTATTCAGATGAGGGACACTGCAGACATGTTAACTATTAAGTTCCATAAAATGGCAAAGGCCCGAGTTAGAGCATATAATTTCGTAGAAGAATCGTGTTCCCATCATCTTCTCAATCTCAATTGTGTGTTGATTAACAATGTTACTTGTGAGTTATTCTACATGCTAAAAGACACTTCCACTGTATCTAGAATTGAGTGTAAGACTAACATATTACAACAATCACACTCAAATCTTGGACAGCATGGGGGACACCAGTAAGGTACACTACTGGAGTTCACCTAGATTAGTCTTTGATGAAAGGAAAATCACGAGAACAAGAATCATCAGGAGGCACAATCATAGTCCAATTTATGTCGAGCATTAAAAAATTTCAGGAATCAAACAGGTTACAAAGCTTACAAAGACAAACAGGCAACATGCTTCACTGAAAAACTGAAAAAAAAACAAACATAAAAACAATAATTTTCTTTTTCACATAGATGGAACCAGTGCATGAGTGTTTCCCATTATATTACAGTGGACCAAGCAAACAAGCACGTTAAGGAAGTGAACCAATGAGGTAGCCACCTTTTTCAATAAACTATAAATGTAATTGCTGTTTCAATTTTATGTAAGGTCCCATTACCATGCAAGAACTAATCGTCGTAATTGAAATCCCTAAGGACAACTAATTAAGAATAGAAACTTTACTTAGTAGTTCAGACTTCACACAAGTCACCTGATCATTCAGACTATCCAAGTATCCAATGATCAGTATTGACAAGCATGAATAATTTTATCTATACTGGGTTATAGTTCATTAAAGTTCTACTTATATATTTGCTCCTATTGTGGTCTGTGGACAAAATAGATAGTTGTCTTGAGCATTTGGCGTTAGAATTTGTTTTTTTACCTCTGCATTTTCTCTTCTGTCAAGCATCATTATGCAGAATCATCAAATTATCAACATCAAGATGCAAAACTCAACATGAGGAATGGTGTTCTTACTCTGATCTAATTCATGGGTATGTATAGATCAGAGTGAAAAAGTGGGTCTCGACTATTGCATGCTAAGTTTTGCATCTTGGTGTTGAGAATTTCATGATTCCGCTAAACAATAAAGAAAATTCAAAGCATATGTTTTCTAACCCCAAATGCGCAAGACAATTATCAGTAAATGGTCCACAATAGAAGCAATATATATTCATAAGTGAACTTTAAAGGGCCAAGTCCACTTGGTGGGTGAAAAATAGGCCTTTACAATGTTACACCAATAAATATGTCTAGCCCACTGCCCACCCATATTCCCCTTAAGGATTCCAAATACTAATAATGGAGTTACAGAACAAGGATAAACATAACCTTTGAAGACCACTTTCCACGTGTGCATCCAATGCTGAAACTACTTGAGGCATCTGCTCCAAAACCTGTATGAAATGAATGAATTATAAATCCACACAGATTGTAAAGTTCTCCAAAGAGGTATCTAAATTTTACTAAAAGATCTTTCAGAATGCAATTACCAATTGCGTGTTCTTTATTGTAGGGGTCTTTGACAAAAGGCTTTTTGGAAGCTTCATCAACTGGGCCTGCAGACATTTAGCATCCAAAATTACAACAGGCAATCTCATCTTTTGCTTGCCGTAAGCATGTATTATACTGAACTGCTCTAAAAAATAAACAAAACTATAAAGCGATAAAACTAAGAGAATTCATTTGAGTGAATATTCCATGAGAAAACTCAAACAAGAAAATTAAATATAATGGCATTATTATTCGCATTCATTTAAGTTAAGCCCCATAATTCAAATGAGACTGCAACAACTTATACAGAACAAGCTTAATGCACTCTGCATAAGTGCAAACTAATCCGAAAATTCAGATTTCTGATTCATGCATCTGTATTGAGCAGAAGCATTTTCATGTGCACAGACCAGAAACACTTTTGATTGTTCGTCCCAAGAGAATATTTGATATTTCTCACAATTTGCAACCTAAAGAAACGGGAATGAAAAGGACAACAAAATGATAGACCAAAATCTATGTCTGTTTACAAACATAAAAAAATCCTCCAGATCTGCACACTAGTAATTTCTCGACAATTTAACAAATCGTTACATCTTTTTATTTTGTGTATATAAGTGGATTATCATCATAAATTGCTCAACCAATAACCAATCTAAGAATCGACAAAACCTAGGTTAGAATGTTAGATAAATTAAGTGAATATTCAATGGGAAGATCCATATAAGAAACTTGAGTACGAGGGACATAGTAGAGAACTAGAGATGGTAGGACCAAAATCTGGCCTGTTTACAGAAATGAAGTTTCTCCAAATCCAAACAATAGTAAGATGTCGCATTAATTCAGGTTCAATACATCCTTACATTTCTTATTAAATGCATATCATAAATTGCTTAACAAATAACCAAATTAGGATTTAACAAACCCCAGGATTTAACATAACTTGAGCAAATATTCAACGAAGAGGTTCACTTAAGAAAATAAATGAAGTATAGGGAAAGCCTCAATTGTGATACCGTAATAATGTTGAAGTCTGTGAGGCTATTTTTACAGCAGCTAAGGTAGATAACTCTAAGCATCTCTACTAGTGTACTACCATTATTCCACTCATTCACCACAAAAGCACCATATGTCTCATAATGAACATGTAAAATTACACTATATGATGCCATTTTTGCAGCATGATTTGGAACGACATTCTTCTACCCGCTAAACCACCATACTTCAAATAGAACACAACAGCCACTTCCGGCAAAATTGTGAAGTATCCGAGAAATTCTAATTTCTAATTCGTGCAGCGTTCTCATATCTATCTTAGGCTCTCATAAGCTCTCCATGCCAGTGTGTAGATAAACAATTTGATTCAAAAGTCCAAAACAGTAAACTGCATTGCGTTGGGCACTTCTCAAAAACTTGCAACAAAAAGTAAAGGATAGGACCATATTCTCCATCCATTCCCACAAATAACAGTTCCTCCAAATCCAAGCACTAGTAAAACAGGCCTTAGCAAGAGTTCTTCATTGCTTATTGATGGTTACCCATATTATCACGAACGGGGCGATTACTGAGAATCCTTTCTACTAACTAGAATCCGTCTCGAATAACTCAAAATAAACCTAATAGTCTGGCAGGATTAAAACCTAGCATAAATTTAACTAATCCTAATTCCTAAGCAAGTAAAACGCAAGCGGCGTATTGATCATCAGAGCAGCTAAGCATAATAAACTCAATATAATCATGATTAATTAAGCAATTCAGGTCACTAAAGTTTACAGTACTCAACGAATCATCACCAGGTCTAAGAAACACGAAAAACAACACAGAGAGTGAGAGAGAGAAGCTAACATGTGATGGAGACGATTGAAGCATGAGGTGAAGAAGATTTGAAGTGGATTGAACCGACTGCGATATTTGATCGGAAACAGCTGCCTTCGCCGATCCTTCTCTGCCACTAGCCGTCGACATATCTGCCGGAATAAAATTGTTCCTTTAAAATCTCACTGATTTATTTCAAGGGGTGGGGTGTAAAACGTAAAAGAAAAAGGGAAAAAAAACTAGGACCTGTTTGGATAGAAACTTGGGCTTAGATTGTAGTGTTGTTAATTTGTTATACGAGGCGGTTCGAGTCGAGTATCATTCAGATTAACACTTGAATAGAGCTCATTTAAAAAAACGTAGATTTCACATTTTATCCGTTCCCTTCTTCCTATGCGAAGAAATCCTCGGCTCAAAACACAACCCCTATTTATTAATGCAAGTTCGAAAATTGGTAATATATTTTCACATGAATGAATACTACTGCAGCTTAATATGAAAATTAAGTATCTAAGATCACGAGTTCTAAAAGCAGGATCGTAAAATAGTAAACACACAACAACTTAAATATAATTGTATAGTGATGCCTTTATGTGTGTATGTACTTGCATAAACAAAAAAAAAA
>JAQRGC012306361.1:0-18168 GCA_028659135.1 Plantago lanceolata | reverse complement strand
AGTGTAAACAAAACCAATAAAACCAACAAAACCAATAGAACCAAACCATAAAAAGCTGACTTTCCTAATGTATTAGGAAAGTCAGTCTTTTATGAGACTTTAGCTTAAATATTAAGCCTTGATTAGTGTTTCAAAACTAATTTAAGCCTAAAATAAATCGTAAAAATAGTCAATAGTGTTTGTAATACTGCACTTCGATTCAATTAAAGTTTATTTAGTTCAATTCAAATGTACTTGTATTATATTTTCTTCATTTAAACAGAATAAAACTGAACTAAATAAAATATAACTGAATTGTAGTATAAAATAGGGTATAACTAAGTAAATGATAAGGGGACAACGGTATGCCCCTCGAAGTATAGCAATAGCCTTTGACTCTAGCCCAGTGCTTGGCATCCTGTCTATACCATAGAAAGGTATCCTCCCCTCGAAAAGTCACTTGACACAATGACTAAGAATATTACCCAAAGAGAAGCAAGTGTAAAGTTAAGGCAAGCCTCGAAGGGTTTTCTCAACAGTCGAACTGAAGAGCCATTCCCTACACTGACAAGACTGTGACGTGACTTGTACCTTCCTACTCTGCTACCTATGACTAGGTATGCTACAAAACTATAAGTACACACACATTCCTACTCCCTACAATTACTCTGCCGAATTCATCACTCAACATTAAATTGGAATCAATCTGACTAAGGTAGATCGATCAACCATCACCCCCAATCTACCTTCCATGTGCAGCTAATCGAACGTTTCCCCCACAATCAACAATACTCAAGTAGACATCTAGAACAATTTCTACCATCATCAGAAAGTTTGAACTGAATTGAACAGGGCAAACTTAACAGAATTGAAAATAATGAGTTTTGAATCGAAGATTACATGACGTACCTTAGTTGTTTTTTATACTTCAAATTAATTTAAATTGGTTCAATTCAATTTAAACCAAGAGAAAAGATTTTTACTATGTAAAATTTAAAACACAAAAGAAAGACTTTAAGTTGCAGCTTATAAAACATTGTACACACCTCTCGATCCAAAGTTGTCGATCCTAGTTATCATAATCATAATTAGGAGGAGCAGAGTAAAATCTCCTGGAAGACGGTTTACGCGTAAAATTAAAATATATCGACAATCATATATATTAGTAGTATGAATATTAAGAATTTAATTAAAATAATGTGATATCTCATTTATTAACATTTGTATCACGTATACTAAACGGTAAATGTATATGTGACGAATTATTTTCAAATCACGTGTTGTAAACGGTAAATGTGGAGTAGTGAAATTGGGTGAACAGGCCCATAAGCTATTCTGTTCATAGTTCATACTGCAACAACAGCAGGCCCATTTCCATTTCCATAGCTGCGAGCCTGCGACATGGATTTAAGTCTGTAACTTTTGTGATTCGAACACTGAATAATTGACTCGGGAGTCGGGAGCATTTTTTCTCAACAAATCCTTTGAATTTCTAAAGGCGCCGAGAAATCGATCAGTTGCCCCAGCTCTCAGGTAATACTCGAACTCGACCGCTTCATTCTCCCTCCAAATCACCTTTTCCTTCTGAACTCTCTTGTTATCGCATTTTTCCCCTTCTTCCTCACAGCTCAATCCCTCCCCCTCAAACCCTAGGTCTTTTCCCCTGTAAATCTGATTCTAAAATCTGTCGTAATTAGGGCTTTATTGCGCTCCAGATAATCCCGTTCGATTCCGCAAATGCTAGGGCTTCGTTTCTAGGGAATTGAATTGAATAGATAGACATGCCGCTGTTTCTATCGGAGGAGGAATTCCTCCGGTGTTCGCACGACGTCACGCTGGTGGCGGAGAAGGCCGATGCCTTTATCCAGGACCTCTACCTTCAGCTGGAAACTGTCAAGGCCGAATCAGATGCCGCCACCATCACGGCCGAGCAAACCTGTTCGATCATTGAGCAGAAATATGTCTCGCTCTCGGGAGAATACTCGTCGCTTCAATCTCAGCACTCTGAGCTTAACTCTTCACTTGAGCAGCAGACTTCTGAAGTTGCGAAGCTACAATCCGAGAAGCAGGAGCTCCTACTCCAGGCGGTAAGTATGGTGTAGCTTGAATTATTGTGGCAGTACTGTGTTTTTAGTTATTGTTGTAAATGGTATTGTTTCTTATGTGTGAAAATGGACATTGAAATGAAACAGATTCAGAGAAATGGGGAGATTGAGAGGCTTACTAGAGATGCAGAGGAGCTCAATAGATCTAAAAGGCAATTGTTGGAGATGTTGGAGAAGAGAGATATGGAAATCAGTGAGAAAGATGCCACAATCAACACGCTTAATGAAAAACTTGTACGTGGAATCTTCATTTGTTTGGTTGTTTTTTTGGCATAAATGACAGTATGCTTGTTTCAGTACGGTGTGAATTCTGTTTAGGTATTGTTAGTTTGTTAGCGGATTGTAGACAAACTTTTGTTATTCCTTCAACTATTACTACAACTATTTTTTTTTATTTTTTTTTTGAAATTGAAGGTCAATTTGACTGATAGTGTTGCGTCAAAACAAAGATGTTTAGCTGATGCTGAGTCTGAACTGGCCCGGGTGCGTGCTAAAGCTGCCAGCTATTTACAGGTGAGCTGGTCAATTTTCTTGTTCTATCGTTGGAGAATTTCTTGCTATGTACTTAAGTATGTAATATGTGCTGGCATTTTTATTGATGTGTATCACATGTATAATACTTTGAACCACCAAATTGGTTAATTCTGTTTCTGTTTATAATCTAGTCGTTGTGTGTGTGTGTGTGTGTGTGTGTGTGTTTCTTCTTTTTTCTGTAAACCACCTAGATAACACTTATATTTATACATACAGAAAATTTAAAAGTATTCCTCGGCATCTGAGGTTCTGTGTTAGGAAACATAACTTCCAATCGAGATGATGTGGCCGTTCCTTAACAATGTATTAGTGTGCTGCTATTTGGCTATCTTACACGATTGCCACTTTGGGATGTTATTGTTGCCAAAATTATTTACCATTTGTCATTTTGTACATCTCTATTTATATTTATGTTAAGCTGCACATACAAAGCCAATGTATGGATTGTTGTATGCATATTTGCATTTAAAATGGTTTCTTGTCTACCTTGTCAAGATAGGCTTGGACTCATTTTATTTCTTAGATTTCTTGTCTTTCTAGCAAACTATTTGCCCCATTTCACGTGACACACCAATAATAACGGTTGGTTTGCATTGGGAGACAGGAAAAGGAACTTGTTGAGAGGCATAACATTTCACTCAATGAGGATTTGAAATCTAAGACTGATAGACTCATCCAAGTGCGCAAAGAAAGCGAGGAACTTGAGGCTGATCTGTCGTCTAGGCTTGCAGATGTGAGACCCAATTTCCTTTCTCAACTCTGATTTGTAATGGGGGAAAACTGCATTGTTCTTGCTGCTATATGGTTTTTTTTCTGCCACCCCACACGAGTATTGGTACTTGACATTAGCATTGTTTCACTAATCCCAGGTTGAAAGAAAGCATAAGCAGAGCTCTGATAGTTTAACATATCACAAGGATAGAGTGCGGGAATTGGAGGCAAAGCTTACTTCCGTGGAGGAGGTGCTCTATTTTTATTGTTTGCTTGTGTTTCCTTAGCTTTGTTTTCTAACTTGCACTAATTCTCTCGAGTTTCTTTTGAATTTCATGATTTCCTCTCTCTGTATATATGTCCTTGACGTATTTTGCTTCTCCAGGAGTTGATTTCGACCAAAAGTGCAGCTACTTTGACGGAGGAGCGATACTCTACTGAAATTGCGACGGTAAGTAAATCTATGAAAGCCACATTTTCAGGCCTCTAACAATTTTTCAAGGGTTTCATTGATGCTGTTTGATTATGGACAATGGACATTGATGTGTTGCTTCCATCTATTTCGTTTCAAGTTTATGGTTGCTGAAAGAACTTCTATTTTGGTTAATATATTGTTGGTAATTACCTGATATTGTGTCCGGGCATATGAAGCCATGATTTTAGTGACATTTTACCAGATTTTTGCCTGCAACTCTAAATCAAGTCCATGTTGCAAATGATTATGATTATTGGAAGTGCTAAAATGTAAGCTGATTATGAGTAGCACCCCAGGGCACTTCACTAATTCAAAACAGATAAGCACACTAATTCAAAACAGATAAGCAACATGGATTTGATTACGAGTAAGCTTCTTTTTAAGCCAAATAAAAACAGAAGCCGCGTTTTTAAACACTATGTTTTCTACTTTCTCTACAAATAAGCATAGCCAGTATACAAAAAACCACCTGGTTATAGGCACTTACTGTTTTAAATATAAATTTAACATGTTGACCATCCTTGCAATGTTAGCTGTCCAAACTTCCTACATCATACATGTTATCCCCAATCCATCCTTTTAGTTTATACTCATTTGTAATTTAGTTGAGTGGTGCCTTCCTACATTGCTTAAATTGCATTAGAATAGCTTTTGTCATCATTGTGCGTTCTTTATTTGTTCCTTGGTCTTTGAACTTTTTGTGTAGCAGTTGTCATATTTTGCATCAGCCTAGGTGCTGAGGCAGTTGGTGTTGTGTTCCTTGTTTTTTATTTTTTAAGAACGTTGTTTAATGTTAATTTAATTTCTACCAAAATTTGACTGGTGTACTGATATATTCAATGCTTATATAAGTCATATCTGTCGATTGACTGTTAATGTTCGATTCTTGTAGTTAACCAAGCTCGTGGAACTATACAAGGAAAGCTCGGAAGAATGGTCCAAGAAAGCAGGAGAGCTTGAGGGAGTTATCAAAGCTTTAGAAGTGAGTTATAATAATATTTCTCTTTTCTATGTTTACTATTGCGATACCTGAGGACTTATTTCCTCGTCAAAATTGTTGTTTTCTTTGTTAATACTTCCACATCACTAGTCATCTTACTTCTACTGAGCAGACTCACATGAATCAAGTTGAAAAAGAATACAAGGATAAGCTTGAAACCGAAGAGTTGTCAAGGAAGGATACTGAAAAGGTTTGTCAAATTTGATTCAGGCTTATGTGGAAATTACATGAATCTTTTTTTTTTCTTTTTTTGTTGCTATATCCTGTGTCTTTGATTGAAATCACATAGTTTCCTTATATACAGACCAACTGGAAGTTTAGTTGTCAAATACTATGCACACATTGCCAGCACTATGTTTCTACCAATGAATAGGCCCTTTTTTTTGTAGTAGTAGCCTACTCTGTGGTGTAGGTAGATTCCCTGACGACAGATTGTTGTGAATTTTGGTATACTCTTGTCCTGGTTAAGTTTCCCTCTTTCCTCTTTGGCTCATACCTATAAAACTTTCCCATTCCCAATGTACAAACTTCTATACCATGCTGCCACTGAACTTTATTCTTCATATCTCGATTTTTCACCAAAAGACGTTGGATGGACGTTTCTGTGGCAAACACTGGACTCTTTTTTTTTTTTAAATCTTTTTATACCTTAAATAAAGTTATTAACATATATCTGATTGATACATGAAGGGGTGAGATATTTTTGCTCTCCATTTTCGTTACACAGCTCAGTACTTAATTGCACGCAAGCTTGTAAAGTCCTGCACCTTGAAGCTAGGTTTCTTTGTTCATTGGATTTGGATGTACTTGCGGATTTACCTTTTCCCTTTTCTCTGTTGTGTCTCATGAACCTGTTCAATCTTTTTAAAGCAATTTGGTTTTGGGCTTCAAATGTGCTCTGGGATTTGGAAGGCATAGTATAACTATGATAGTCCCTTGGAAGTAGGCTGGGCTCAGTTTCATTTCTTTTTTCATATCTGCTTGTGCTTTTTTTGTTCTGTGCTTTCTAAATCTTGCGAATATATTTCTGTTGAACTTTGATTTGAGTTTCGTGTTGATTTCTATTTTGGATGGTACAGAAATGTGCTGAGTTGAAGGAGAAGCTTCAAACTTCCACATCAGAATTAGAAAGTCTAAAGAAAGACAATGAGCTAAAAGATCTTCCTCTAAGCAATTTCATGACTAACTCGTAAGTGTTCTTATTCCCATTTTAAGTGAATTGTAGAGTGCTTCGTTGGAATCCGATAGAGGATTCTTGTCTTATATTTGTTGTGGTTCTTGAATGAATCTGTTCCTGTGTGTAATATGGCTAAAACCATATGAACCAATGTTTTTTTCATGTAATAGTTGCTGTTTCCAGCTTTTCACAATCAAGCCATTTCCCGACAAAGCATGTTGCAGTCATGTGTCTGTATTTTTGCATTGTGCGTATGCTGAATCTTTCTTTGATTAGTTTTGAATCACATTGGCCCTGATTGCGTATTAAGATCAAAATAACTAACCTTTGCACTTCATTCTTGGTGGTGTTAGATTATGATGCCGAGGTTTCAAGTTTGGGTATTCTAACTATTTGTCTGTTTCAGATGGGGAAATACAAGTGAGGCCGGTGAATTGGGTGAGGATGATCGAGCAATTGTACCCAGGATTCCCGGTGGCGTTTCTGGGACTGCTTTAGCAGCTTCACTTCTTCGGGATGGCTGGAGTGTAAGCTTTCTATATGTATTCTATTTTACAGTAAATTTTATTCTTAAATATTTCGACGTAGTAAATAGGTAAGTTGGGGAAATGCTGGTTTTGTTTTTGTTTCTTTTTTTTTGTAGTGCATTCTTGTGTACGCCCTAAATTTTTTTTTCTGTTCCACTGTAGCTGGCGAAAATGTATAACAAATATCAAGAAGCTGTTGACGCATTGAAACATGAGCAACTAGGAAGGAAACAAACACAAGCTGTCCTGGAGCGAGTACGTTTTTACTGCAACGTCAAATTTCAGACTCAATTCATTTGCTATATTTGTTGTATTCAGCCCATCCAGTTACCTCTTTTTCTTCGTAATTACGAATTTATTCTTATTTGTAATCTTGCACCTTTTGATCTTGATATGCATGCTGAGCTTTACATTCATATGCAGGTTTTTTATGAAATTGAAGAAAAGACAGGTGCCATCATAGAGGAGCGAGGTATGTGTTTTGTTGACCTACTATAGATTACATACAGTGAGATTGAAACTGCACACGAACCATTGTATGTCTGAAGTAAAAAACTTCTGAGGAGAATCTTCTGAGGGGTGTTCAACCCTTTACATCTTTTGTTGATCTAGGATAGATCACATTGCATCTGCACATGAACCTCTGTATTTCTGTCTTCTGAAGTAAAATACTTCTAAGTGTGTTCAATCCCATACACTGTTACAAGTGTAATGCTGGAGGCAAGTTAGAATTTATAATTTCCAGTCCGCTGTATTTCTGAAGTAAAATACTTTTAAGCGTGTTCAATCCCATACATTGTTTCAAGTGTAATGCTGGAGGCAAGTTAGAATTTATAATTTCCAGTCCTTGTGTCTATTGGTTTCATTATGACACCAGCAGATACAATGACAATATGATTAATGTTCTTATGACACTTCCCCGACCCCCGGTTGCTTAAAACACATCATCTAAAAAGCAGAATGTTATTTAGACTTACAGTGTCATAGGATCAACACCAGGCCTTGCAAGAAACACTTGTATGAAGGATCAGAAATTCAATCATTGACAATACATTTATTTTTTGGTTTCTTTCTTTATCTTTTATCCAGTCTCTTTGCACATAGTTCGTTGTGAGGGGAGAAACTTAATATTGTTCTAAATTGATTGATACTAAAGAAGATTGCATCTGTCCAATTTTTTTTTCTCCAGAGGAACATGAGAGGTTGGTTGAGGCTTACTCCGTTTTGAATCAGAAACTGCAACATTCGTTGTCTGAGCATTCTGCATATGAGACAACCATCCGGGGTTTGAAGGTTTGTGCTAATATATCTTATTCTATAGTCAAATCAAGTTTATTATATGTTGTTTCTTTTTGTGTGCAGTACTTAAGTTTCTGTTCTTGCTCATTTCCAGGCTAGTTTAAAGAGGCAAGAACGTGACTATGACATTGCGCAAAAGGAAATTGTTGACCTCCAAAAGCAGGTTCAGATTTTTCTGTTTATTTCTTTATGTAATTTTGAATTTGGTGCGAATCGGTATTCCTTTTCTTTTGGCCAGTGAACGAGCTTGTTCATATAATTCTGTTGCATTGTGTAAGATGTGGCTAATTATTCTACCCCTAACATATCCTCCATGCATTATCTTAGGTTGCTGTTCTTTTAAAGGAGTGTCGAGATATCCAGTTGCGTGGTGGGTCATCTGTTACTAGTATTGATAGGGAGACTGATCTTGCATCCTTTACCCTTGCCACCATGTCTGATGCAGAAAATCTTATATCTGAACGTCTGGTATAACAATGCTCCTGTCCTGCTGTGTTTCTGGATTTTGTTTGTTTAAATTGCTAGCCGTATACTGATTCTCTCTCTCTCTCTCTTGTTTTGTTTTGCAGTTAACTTTCAAGGATATAAACGGATTGGTTGAGCGGAATGTCCAATTGCGTTCTCTTGTTCGCAACCTTACTCACCAGATTGAGGATAATGAGACAGGCTTGAAGGTGTAGCCTAATTTTTTTCCAGTTGGAGTACATTACCACAAAGCAAGTTTTACCAATTATATGAGCTTACATATCTCCGAAATTTTCAGGAGAAGTATGAGAAAGAACTTCAGAAACTTACCGAGGAGACGGAGACAAAAATTAATGCTGTACTTCTGAGATCAGAAGAGCAAGGGAACATGATTGAATCACTGCACAACTCCGTAAGTTCAAGTGCTTGTTTTCTTTCATGGTTTACTAGAGTTGTCAACATAATATTTGCACACATTGTTTTCTTTTATAATTATATTAAAATAAATTATTGTTGTTGCTATCGTACACTTATCCTGTTTGCTATTTATCTTTTATATGCGTGATAGGTTGCCATGTACAAGAAGTTATATGAAGAAGAGCATCAACTTCGATCTTCTTATTCTCCATCCCAAGCAGCAACTCATGGTTTTTTTTTCTTCTTTCACCCTTCTACTAATTATCTCCATTTTAGCATCCATCGCAAATTGTATGTCTGCTGCAGAAAGGGGTTATACGGAAATTTTACCTGTGAACTTGCACATCTAGGCAAAGCTCCACTTGTGTGCATTGTTTTCCTCTTGTTTTTTTTTTTTCATCTTTCCGTCTGCCTTGTCCTTTTTTTGTCTACGTGTGTGTGTTGGGGTTTGTGGTTGGGTTGGTTAGGTATCACATTTCAATTAGGAATGGATGCCCCAACAACTACTGCACTAGAGGGTAAAATTAATACTTCGCATTTCCAGTATAGGCTTATTGTTATCACACTATGTTATCTTTTCAAGCTAACTCATTTAGGCATACATATATGCTGCTAATATGTTATCCATTGTGCAGAGCAAGGGAGCAGGGAGATTGTGCCCTTCCGGGGAACTAGTCATGTATGTTTCTGGAAATTATTTTTGGATAAAGTGATCTACTTTGATAAGTCCTGGCTTGCATCACTTTGCTTTGCTTACATGTGATTTTTTAATAGGAAACATCAACGAAAGCATTGGCGAAGATGCAAGACCGGGTTAAAATTCTGGAGGAAGATTTAGCAAACTCTAGGTAAGCAAGAGATGAGATAAATTATATTTACGTGTGTTGATTATTTATGACTTGCATGTTCATTTGTACTTGTGCTTCTGTTTTTTTTTTTTTTTAAATCTATCTGTGTGTGAGCAAGAGAGTAATTATGTATACTGATTGCCAGGAGCGAAGTAATAACATTGCGAGGTGAGCGTGACAAGTTATCTTTTGAAGCACAATCTGCACAAGATAGGCTTACCAGATTTATGAAGGACTTTGAACATCAGGTTTGTTTTAGGAATTTAGAATATTTAGAATTTTAGTGCGTACAGATGGTAGGTAATCTTGGGCAATAATTTACCTTATTAAAAGCATCGACTGACATAGACCTCTCTTCTGGATTTTCAGAGAGAAGAACATCAGGCAGTGATAACCAGGAACGTCGAATTCTCGCAGTTAATAGTGGACTACCAGAAAAAGCTGCGTGACTTTTCTGAGTCTGTTAATGCATCTGAGGAATTATCCCGGAAGCTAACAGTGGAGGTTTTTTTCCCCCCCTTTTTTTGAGATTATTTAGATAACTGGTTACCTTCCGAAAATCAAAGTTGTGTGGTTTTGTAGGTCTCAATGCTGAAACATGAAAAAGAAATACTACAGAACTCTGAGAAGAGAGCTTCTGATGAGGTCCGGAGTTTGTCTGAGAGGCTTCACCGTTTGCAGGTCATTACGTCCTGGCACATAAAATTGTCCGACTATTAGTAGTGCAGCTTTTGATGCCATTTGTACCATCTGCTGGAATTCTTATTTTTAGTTTTTATTTTTGTGTAGGCCACTATGGACACCATCCAGAGCACTGAGATAGTACGTGAGGTATTATCTTCTTCTCCTCCCCCAAGCAATTTGTTTCTCTATCAGATTTCTTGTTGATATATACAAATAGTAATTGTACCTATGGTATAGGAAGCTAGAAGTACTGAGAGGAGGAAGGAGGAGGATCATATAAAAAGGATTGAGGTATATTTCCATTGGCTATTATAAAGTATGCTTTGTTGAACATCCGTGTTTGTGCACCAGTGATTATGATCTCATTAGTCTCTCTTTTTGCACATCACCCTTATTGGTAATTTACTTTATGTTGTAATGTATTTCAAACCAATCTTATGTAGGGAGAACTGGCTGAGATGAAAAGGCAGCTACAGGAAGAGAGGGATAATGTCCGCAGACTTACGGTAGAGCATGAAACTACCTTGACGAATGCCCTTAAACAAACTGAGGAATTGGGTAGAGAACGAGCTAATGCGCTGCAATCCTTGGCAGCTGCTGAGTCTAGAGCTGCTGTTGCGGAGGTAATTTTCTGAAGTCCATATGCTACTTGGTATTATTACATTGGTTAATCAAACTGAGGCATTTCTTTTTTATCCAGAATCGCTGTTCCAATATGGAGGAAGCTTTAAAATCAGAAAGAGCAAAGGTATTCTAAGATCATACATGGGGTTTAGCCATATTTACTATCAACTTTGATTATATTTGTTCTTTCCCCTTCCAGTGTTCTTGATGGGGGAGGAAAACCGATATATTCTTTTTGCTGTTTTGATTTGGATTAGATCTATTGATTCGAAACTACCATGAAAAAGATAAAATAGAATAAACCAAATGATATTACTATGTTTTTGTGACACAGTATTCTGGTGGTGTTGATGGCGGTCTGCCTTCTTCCAGGGAACAGGTACTTAGAACATGCGGTCACTTTGTTTTATATTTTTGGTTAGTAGTTGTTTCTGTCTTGAGCATTTCTATTCTAAGGATGTCCAGTTGCAACATGTGTTTTATCCCAATCTCTGCCCCACAAACCATCCAAAATGTCCTGAAATATGAAGCAGCGTAGGTCTGTAATGTTAAATTCTTCCTCATTTTATGTATCCTGCTTGGAAACTTTGCAATACAAGTTATGCTAGCTTGTGTTGGAGCTTAGTATTTAACACACAGTTGATCGTATGTAACGTTGCGACTTTTTGAGCCACCTGTCAATTTTATGTCTTGATTTGTATTCAATTGTCCATTAAATCTTATGGTTGGAGACCTTCATAAACTCTGATTGAAAATCATATTATGTGGCAGATTTATTAAACTAAAATATATGATTGCATATTCTCTAGGATTCGGCAGATATCCAGGCTGAACTTGAAAAATCGAGTGCTGAAGCACAGGCTAACAAGGATCACATGCTTCAGGTAGGTATCTAATTCCAGATTTTATATTCGTATTCTCGATCTCCTGTTCTAAATTTCACTATTCCTCTCAGTACAAGAGCATAGCTGAGGTAAATGAAGCTGCAATGAAACAAATGGAGTTGGCCCTTGAGAGTTTCAAAGCCGAGGTACAGTTCTTGGTATTTATAGCACAGTGAGTGTACTATTGATCAGTTTATCTAAATAGATCTTAATGCTCTACAGGCCAATCAAGTAAGAGGTTCTCTAGAAGCTGAGGTTCATTCACTTAAGGAGCGCATTAATACAATTGAAACAGAATATGCCTTGAAGATGGACGAAGCGGCAGCGGAAAATGCTGCAAAAGAAGAGGCTCTTGCTAAGGCTACATCAGAAATGACTATCCTGAAAGATGATTGCTCTGTCAAATTGTGAGTCTCTTTACTAGTTTAACAAATTCTATTCTTGGTTTTTATATTCTAGCAAGCTGCTATAATTACTCTGAATGACCCAAATGAAAAGTGCCATAGTTGATTCTAGTTTTAAGAACAATTTTTTTGGTTAGATAATGTTTATAGAGAGGCATCTGTTACCGTAGTGCAAACTGGTAGCTCAACTCATTGGTTTGCCTTGGAAATTTGGTAGTTGTCCGTTTGTCATCAATGCTTTTTGTGAAGATAGATATAGGATAGTGTTTAGAAATGTAACTAGTCTTGATGTTGCATTACGACTATGACATGATGATTTTGAAAGTTCTATAAGCTAAACTATTCGTTTTCTGTTGATCAGTATTATTATTGGATGATTTCTCTTTTGAATTTGTACATCTTTTTCACCTTTTCATAGCTTGAGAGAAATATTTTTTTTGAAACGGCAAATATTACAACTACTTCTATACAACAACCTATACTACCTTATATCTCCACACCTAAACCGCCTTATTTCTCCGCTGGGGATCGAACCCTGCACCTGTCCTTCACCGTCCCAACTCCCTTCCACTGGACCACCTTATAACTCCAGCTTGAGAGAAATATTGTTTTATGCAAGTTTTCAGTTCCAAGGTGATACCATGACTCACGGGAAGAAACCTAATAAAGTATGAGCATTACCCTGGTAGGAACAACTAGTTGGAAATTGACACGCTCAAGCCACAGATGCTAGACCTCTTATAGACCCGTCCGTCGAGCCTTGGGTTTTTATACCTGTTAGCACATATAAACATTTTTTTGATAATTGCAACCTGTATAAGAAAGCCATATTGATACTGTTGATTTACGTGTTTAAATTTTCTAGATGTGTGCATATTGAATGTGTGTATAGTGTTTAAATGATCCATATTATAAATTGGTTACTAGGCTTTGAATTTGCTTTTCTAAAATAATTTCCCTTTCATTTTTGTTGTAACACTACAGGTCACAAGTTGGAGTAATGGAAGCTCAAATCTCTGCTATGAAACAGAACCTGGAGGAAGAGCATCAAAGATGGAAAGCTGCTCAAAACAATTACCAAAGACAGGTTGGAATCATTGTTTATGCTGGTTAGAGTTGCGAGGAGTTGTTAATATTATGGAGTTTAGGTTTTACAGAGGTCCTCAGGTGTCTCTTTAGTCTTAGTTAGGTGTAGTAGAATTTCTTTAGATTCTCCCCCCTTATGTATCTGAATCATGCATATCTATTTACTCTCCCTCACCTTTAAAGAAATACAACATAAAAGGTTACCCCGAGTTTTTGGGTTTGAAACGGGGAGACACTCAATATGGAACTTCAAAATTTACATTGCGGGGATGCATCATGTCCTGATCGTACATGTTATTTTAGATGGTTATTACGACCGGTCCTGATCTTATTTATGATTTTCACAGAGCCTAACGACTACTAGATCTCGTGGTATACTGTGGAGAATGTGATGAGATTTCTTAGTTCTTTAATCGTAATAACAGCACTGCCCCCTTCCAGCAAGCGATAAGATTTTATCATTTTATTTACATTAATTTTGTGATTAATGAACTGAACTATGTAAAAATGTTTCTGTTTTACCCTCTCTGAACATTAAAAGCTATTCCTACATACCTACCCTTGCATAGGTATATTTTTCTCACTGGATTAGGTTATATTCTTTCTACATGATATTGGATATTTGGGCCTGTTATTCAAGATCTCCAGATTCTGTGCAATATGAATTTTATAGATGCGCCGTTCAATTTTGTTGCGTTGTACTAATTATGTGTCAATCTGGATTGGAGAAACACCAGTACTTATTATCTGTGAATCTTGATGATGACCTTACTTTGTATATCCAGGTAATTCTACAGTCTGAAACTATTCAGGAGCTGACGAGAACATCGCAAGCTTTGGCTGCATCACAAGAGGAAATATCCGAGCTTCGTAGAAACGTCGATATGCTCAGAGCTGAAAATGTAACTAATCTTTAGTTATTTTCTCCCAGAAATTATCATCTTATTTCCACTCGCCTTTTGTTAATCTGCATCTGCATGTATGTTAGAGGTGAAGTCAAAAGGGTTCTGTTTTTCTTTGCTTTTAGCTCTTATTTTTCTTTGGCTTACTGTCCTGTCCATGTGTTGGTTGAGGAATGGGTGGTTCATGGGATGGGTTTGTTTGAAGAAGTATGATTTGGCTGACACATTATTTTGTTATCTGAACAGAGCGAGCTGAAATCAAAATTGGATGCGGAAAAGTTAACTGCAGAGGTTTTTAAGAGCGAACTTGATAGAAAATACAATGAAATTGATGAACTGAACAAGATTTTACACAGTCGGCTTGAGGCCATGCACATCCGTTTGGCTGACAAAGAATTAGAAAAAGCATCTGGGAGCAGTTCTCAGACTATTGGTGATGATGATGGGTTGCAAAACGTTGTAAATTATCTCCGCAGGACAAAGGAAATATCAGAAACAGAGATTTCCTTACTGAAACAGGAAAAACTTCGGTTGCAGTCTCAGCTGGAGAGTGCTTCAAAGTCGGCTGATGAGGCACAAACATTGCTTCGTTCTGTGCGGGAAAAGTCTCGTGCCTCGTTGCACACCGAGGAAGAGTTCAAATCCCTCCAGTTACAGCTTAGAGAGCTAAACCTCCTCCGAGAAAGTAACTCGCAGCTTAGAGAAGAAAGTCGGCACAATTTTGAAGAATGCCAGAAACTTCGTGAAATATTACAAAAAGAGAGGACAGAAACTGAGAATGTGGAGAAACTTCTTACAGAAAGAGACTCTGAATTGGAAAACCGAAGAAGAGAAATTGACCATTTAAAGGCAGAAAAACTGAATTATGAGAAGATGATTAATGAGCTGGTGGACAAGTGCAAAACCGTTGATGTTGATGAGTACAATCGATTGAAAGATTCGGTACAACAGCTTCAGGATAGTTTGAGAGAAAAGGATGTACAACTAGAGGATGTGAAAAAGCTTCTATCAGAGAGACAAGTAGCAATATCAGCTTTAGAGCGTGATCTGTCCAGGTGCAGGACAGAACTGAATGAAAGAGAAACAAGGATTAATGCAATCTTGCAAACGGAGGTGTCGTTGAAGTCTGAGGTGGACAAGTTGAAGAGAAATCACACTGTAGCACGAAGGAGGGTGGACACATTGTCCAAGGAGAAGGAGGCCTTGAAGGATGCCTTTTCCAAGAAGGAGGAGGAGCTTAAAAAAGAGATGCTTGTTTTGTCCAAACAATTAGAGGATGCCAAACAAGTGAAAAGCAATGCAGAGGATTCTGCAAGTCAGCAATCCAATAAAGAAAAGGACACCAGGATTCAAATGCTTGAGAAAACGATTGAAAAGCTAAGAGAAAAGCACAAAGAGAATATCGAGAAGGTCAACCAGGAAAGGATGCTTATAGCGGATGAGCTAAAGAAGAATCAGCAAGTTTTGAAATCAGTTCAAGATGAAGTAGAAAAACTAAAGATCTCTGGAGGCAGTCAACCTGGGAGTACACCAGTAGCCAGTACATTACAGGAAGACGTTGGATTCACACATTTATCCATTGTGGAGAATGTTGTTCACGCTTCAACTCCCAGTGAGCCTGATCCTGTTGCCCCTGCAAATACTCCCCCTCCGGAGAATAATCCTGATGGAGCCATAGTTGGTCAGTTAGTTGCTTCCTCGACTACAACACCAGCAGCCACTCTTGCAAATGTTCCTCCAGCAAGAGCATCTGAAGACAGAGAGAGAAGACCTGTCACTAGGGCCAATATTAAAACGGGAAGGAGACTGGTTCGTCCAAGTCTTTCAAGGCCCAAAGAAACTCATGGCGATGCGGAGATGTCAGAAGCAGATGAATCCAACGTTGGGACATCATCACTTGATATTCAAAGTCTAGGAAATCCATCTGTACCAGCAAGATCTATTGTGAATAAACGTTCAGCAGATGAGTTCCTAGCTCCGGAAGAAGCAAGCCCTGATTTGGCAACTCCTGCACTGAAAAGGCCAAAATCTTTAGAGGGTGTGCAAGATAGTGGTGAAGAACCGTCTGCTGCTTCCGGCAAACTTTCTGATGTTTTAAATGATGATACAATGGATGAAAAGGGGAACAATGAAGAACCTGGGAAGGAGGAATCTGATGATGCTGAAAAGGACGACTCCGAAGCTCCTGGTGAAGAAGTGGATGAGCCAACGGCCACTGAACAAAATGAAGCTGGACTCCTAAATGAGGATGTTGAAATTGCAGATGAGAAATCTGACAAGCCCAGTGAAGCTGTCCATTCTGACGACCAATTGAGGTATCAAACTGAACAAGATGTCCAGCGTATAGTAACAGAATCTGAAGAAAGGGAAGAGGGAGAGCTTGACACCGAATTTACAGATACCGACGGAGATGGCATTGTACAAGAAGTTGGAGAATTTCTACGTGACGAATCTGTTGAACCACCGAGATCTCCGAGCATTGAACCACCAAGATCTCCCGGTATTGGATCTCTGATTACCGAGACATTGGAAGCTGGGGAGATTGATCCTTCTGATCCCGAGGAAGAAAAGAATGACGGCAGCGACATGACGGACAAAATTATTGACAGTTTAGGTAAGCCACATGATGGTGTGGGGTCAATTGTTGAGACTCAGTCTGTTGCTGGGTCAAGCTCCAGCGTCGTGGAAGCATCAGGCAGCACTCCTGTTGACATTGGAGCTTTAGAAGAAGGTATGTGATGCTGTTATTGAAACATTTAATTTGTTATTATTACCTCCTATTCAGAATATTTGATCTTTTGAGGTTTGGCACACATGCAAGAGGATAAATTGCATTCTAAAAATGGCTATAATTATATACTTCGACAATTAAATAATAAATATGCATAGTAAAATGAAAAAGCAACCATAATACTTGCACTTTGGTGTTGGAAATTTACTCACATAAATGGAAAGTGATAATTTTAAGCACCTAAAATATCAACTATTTTGAATAGTAGGAGGTACATATACTTATTTTGCTACTATGGCTCCATAAAGAGTGCTAATCAATAATAAACTTTGTCAGCTGATTCTATTGTGAAACCGCTGTCACCTGTGAATACTATCGTCAATTTTGCAGAACGAGCGCGGCAAAGGGCCCTACAGAGCGTAACGAGAGCAATGCCAGCCAGAGGCCGTGGTGGGCCAGCACTTAGAGGCCGTGGTGGACCAGCAGTTCGAGGCCGTCCTCCTGTTCGTGGCCGTGGTTCTCCACGTAGCACTCGAGGAGGCCGTCCTCCACGTGGACAGTCACCTGGCTAGTAGAGTCTTGGGGTACTGGAGCTTGACTGAACTTTTAGAAATGATGTGAAATCAACTTGAGGCAGGTTGCTTAGTACAGTATGTTCATATGAATTGTCATATGGATGTGAGCATTGAGCAACAATTTTGACTGCCTGCTCTTCTTATACTTGATGGCTGGGTTATAATTTTGTTTTCACTGATGTCATATGTATCAATTATCAGTTGTGACTTTTGAGTTGGTCTTGTTCTCGGATTTATAATATAAAAATAACAGTTTAACAAATCTTAAATATGAAAATCATTATTTTAGAAAAGGTGAAGATGATGGGTTCTTTTCCATGTAAATCAATTGAAATCGACTGGTAAGAGAAAAAAGATCTGAGGAAACTGAAACATTTTGGAATCTGAAGTGTAAACCTTCGTTTCTGTTCATGAGAAGTGGTAACTGTACAGGTATAATGAATGTTTGAGATTCGGAATTAAACTGAGTTGTAACTGCAATAAGCTGTAAAAATACTTGGAAAGTGCGGTCTTCTGAAATAAATTTAGTCTCCTCTCCTTTCACAAGTGTTTCAGGTCTCTATAAAATAAATTTCAGCATGGAACTAAACTCATAATTAAACAATACTTAGAACAATAAAAATTTAATATAATTGACCAACTATTAAATGACAAAACTATTAAATTATTTTTAAAATTCTAAAAACATATATATTTTTTTAGAAATTTGAACAACAATATAATACACATTGGACTATGAAA
>JAQRGC012306286.1:0-16192 GCA_028659135.1 Plantago lanceolata | reverse complement strand
GTCACGTAGAAGGATTAAATAATTAATTCACCCAATAATTAAATTATTCAGGTAATTAATTAAATAAATCTAAAATAAATAAAATAAAAATTCGGAATGTTACACCAAATATCCACACAATTCCCATCCCCCGTTCTCCATCTAACTTCCTGTTCTAACAAATCTCATAGCATGATAAACACTCTTCCAAGTAAAAGAAGCATTAAGCTTAACATTAGCATCAATAATATAAGTCTGGGGAAAATACTTTGCCTTTAAAACTCGACCAAGAAGCGAATCTGGATAGTAAGTTACCCTCAAATCTGTTTTCCCAACATTGCCAAGTCCTGAAACCCAACGCACCTTCCTAGCATCTCCATTACCCCACCAAAATTTACTAATCATAGACTCAATTTCATTAATCAAATAATCAGGAAGTCTAAAACAACTCATCACATACGTGGGAATAACTTGTAAAACGGCTTTAATAAGTACTTCATTTCCTGCTTTTGAATGAGTTTTGTTCTCATCAAAATTTTGAATCTTATGCCACAGCCACACCCTCTCTCTCAGCCAATTAAACACCTTTTTCTTAGATTTTCCCATCGCAGTTGGTAAGACCAAATACTTCTCATGTCTATCTACAACCCTAACTGGAAGAATACGCCTCACCTCCTCCACCCTCTCACTCGCCACATTCTTACTAAAAACAACAGTTGATTTTTCCAAGTTGATATGTTGGCCAGACGCAGAACTATATCTATGCAAAATAGATACAATTTCACGAGCAGCCCCAGAAGTAGCTTGGCAAAAAAGCATTGTATCATCAGCAAATAGTAAATGAGAGATCCTTGGTTCACTAGGAGAAACGGAAACTCCACGCAACACCTCCCTCTCCTCGGCATTACGAATCAACGAACTGAAAGCTTCGGTAACAAATAAGACAAGATAAGGAGAAAGAGGATCGCCCTGGCAAATCCCCCTCTCTTGCTGGAAAGGAGTAAGAGGCTCACCATTCAAAAGAACAGAATAAGAAGTTGAGCGCACACACAACATAATTAGCTGAATAAAAGAGTAAGCAAAACCCAGTTTATCCAAACACTCTCTCTAAAAAAGTCCACTCTATCATATGCTTTACTCATATCCAATTTTAAAGCCATAAAAACATCCTTACCCTTGCACTTTTGTTTTAAAAAAGATTAACCTCATAGGATACAAGCACATTATCAATTATTAAGCGATGGGGAACAAAAGCAGACTGAGTCTCAGCAATAATCTTATTCATAAAAGGCTTAAGTCGATTAGTAATAACTTTAGACACAATTTTGAACAAGACATTACTTAGACTTATAGGTCTAAACTGAGAAACAAGATCAGGATTCTAACATTTAGGAATGAGCACAATATGAGTGAAATTCAGCCGTGGATCTAAAATTATATGATAACATTTGGACCAACAATATGCCAGAATTTTTGGTACGATAAAGCAGGCATGCCATCATGACGAGGAGACTTAGAAGGAAACATATCGAAAAGAGAAGATTTTAACTCATCAGAAGAAAATTCCTTGCAAAGTTGTTGATTCAATTGTTGATCCACCTTCGTCTACATTGCCCCAATTACATCGTCGATAGCCACATCAGAAGGCATTTGTGAAGTAAAGATACCCTCATAATACTCCCGGATTATCTGTTCCAGCTTCTTAACATCCTCACAAACTTCACCTCTGTCATTCTTCAAAGAATAAATCCCATTAATCTTTTTCCTAGAGGAAGCCTGCAAATGGAAGAAAATTGTATTTCTATATCCCTCATCTAAACATTGATTCAGCGACCTCTGTTTCCACATTACCTATTCCCTATCCATCAACTCCTCCAACTCAGCTCGCAAAACTTTCTCATGTTTCCTTAAGATCGGGCCAGACTGCCTCCCTTGCAACTGTTCCAATTCTCGTTTCAAATTTGCAATCTTTCTTTTCACATGCCCAAAATCCCTTCTCTCCCAGTTTCCTAACCCAATACGGCAATTTTCTAAGTTCTGCAGACAGTCAAAATTATCATTCCAGTGATCTTTAACCACTCTGCCAAACTCCGGAACCCGCAACCACATCTGTCCAAACCTAAACATCTTCTTCCTGCGGCCTAAAGGACGTTGTGCCTGACTCGAAGTAAGCAACACAGGATGGTGATCTGAGTTCCTTGTAAATAAATGTTTCACCCTCGCATAAGGAAATAGAGCAGACCAAGAGGGTGTCGCAACAACCATATCCAACATTTCTTCAGTAAAAGTAGCACCAACATGTCGATTAGCCCAAGTGTACGAATACCCAAAATAACCCAAATCAATCAGATTACAGTCAGCCAATGCATCTCAAAACCGTCTCAGCCTCCTATTAGAATATCCCACATCGCTTGTGAAAGCCAATATTAACACATATATAAGTTGGATAATCTTATCACCGTAACAAGGCCTTTTAAGGTGCTATTGGCCCAACTTCAATATGGTATCAGAGCATATGCCACTCGACTAGCTGTCACGCTAGTTGCACATCTGGACTATGATAGAATCATTATTGATAAAAGCACCTCCCGGCTTATTGGCCCAACTTCAATATGGTATCGGAGCCACGGTTGATGATGGGTGCCCCAGCCGATGATAATTCCTGCTTGCCCAAATGAGGCATTTATGATTCCACGTGTAGAGCCGACTAACCGCGACCTACTCGTGAGGGGGCGTGTTAGAATATCTCACATCACTTGTGAAAGCCAATATTAACACATATATAAGTTGGATAATCTTATCACCGTAACAAGGCCTTTTAAGGTGTTATTGGCCCAACTTCAATACCTCCAATTAGGACCTACAGCTCCGCCCCTCTTTTCCATGTTTGAAGTAATTTCATTGAAATCCCCTAACACCACCCACTCCCTTCTCGACTGACTAGCCAAACGCTTTAATAAATCCCATCTCTTTTTACTTGCATCAGGTTCCCCATAAAACCTCGTACATTGAAAGTAAATATGTAAGAGAACACCTCGAAGGTGGCGCAGCGGAAGTTTAAAATTTTTCTTACACTAGATCATATTGCTCTATGATTATACAATCGTAATTGAGGAGGTTAGGCTTTACTACTTACCTGTAAACAGTGAGCTCCTTGCCATTAAAGATTTCCATAAAACAGCAGCTGTGTTCGACTCCATATTCCGGCCGATCCATGATTCCGATCAACGATCCGTCCAGTCAAAAGTAAGAAGAATGTGTCTGGAGTATTCTCCAATTAGAATTGCCTCAATCAGGTTCATAACGAGGGAGATATGGATTTTACAAAATCGTTGCGCTGTCCTGGAAATTCTACGCGGGAATCCATCGAAGAGATTCTGACTGAGCTTGGATCAAATCCGAAGTTGCCTACGTATCTCTCTTAGAGAATCAAGTCGAACGTAGTTCATATCTTTGACAATAGTTCTTCAAAAGTTGTTAGAGAAACTTGAGAGAGATGGAGAAAAATATGCTAGAGAGAGATTGTAGAAATCTTGTGTAATAAACTAAAATACAATGGATTGTATTTATATTGAATTCTCCTAACCAAATTTTCTAAACCAATTCTAAACTATTTCGAAGTCTAATTAGGAATTTGACTTAGTCTCCAAGAAAAGGAAAAACCGAAAAGGAAAAGAAGATGGAAGGAGAAATCTCCTTCCACCCGTCCCCATTCACCGGCCGGCCCTATGGCCCAGCTCGCGTGATGGTTCGAGGCCCGGCCCGATCTTATTTCTTCCAATTTTAATTCCAAATCTTGATTTTCTCTACATATTAAATTAATTTAAAATCTAATTTCAAATTAACTTCTCCATAACAATAATTTCCAATAATCCAATTAATGTCTAGTTATCATTAACTCATAAGAAGAACTATATTCAATAAAGTGTGACCCACAGGTAGGACTGAGCATAATTGACCCGAACCCGTGGGCCTGCCCGGGTCCGGGCCAGCCCGTCCGTATCCGGACCGGGCTCCAGGTCTGGGATTTTCTATTTCCCGGGTCCGGGTCAAACCCGGACTTTGCCGGGCTGACCCGGGAGTATTCATTATTTCTAAAAAAAAATTACTACAAGTAGGTACACTACAACCTAATGCACCCAAGTATAATCAAACACAGAAAAACAAAGCCACAACACAGCCTCCATTGAGTCCATTCATCACATACATTTCTTCCTCTTTCTTCAACACGTAACCACTAACCATACAAACAAACCAAAAGCCATTCTCCTTCTCTTTTTTATCTTCCTTCATTCTTCACCAACTGCTCAAATCCAAGATCTCGAGTTTTGTGGATCTGGGAGCTGAGACTGGAACCGCATATTAAAGCCATCAGATTCGTGATGGCTTCGAATTCCATGAGCTAGGGAATGCGTTTTGGGGCTAACAACAGGTCAAGGTCTTCGACAATGGAGATTTTGGAGAATGATGATGTGTGATTGATAGAGTCATAGAGAGATTAGAGAAGGGGGTTATGAATTTTGGTGGGGAGGTTACGAAAAAATACGATTGAGAATGTTTTGTGTGTTGGAGACTTGAGCTTTTTTTTTTTTTTTTAATGAAACAGCGGGGCTGTACCGGGTCCGGGCCAGACCCGGTCTTTTCCGGACCGGGCTCCGGGTCTCGTATAGGACACCCATTAGCATCCGGGTCATTCCGGGCCGGGTGTGACTCGGTGCTCACCCCAACCCACAGGTGCCTTATGTATTAAACACTAATCCAACGATCAAGGTCTAAGATTCCTAATCGAACTTATTAGACAATATAAATACATAACGACGTTTGTCAAGAATGAACAAACTTCACCTATCAGTAAGGCTAATGGTGATAATGTCCCTTCATTACACGAATACCTTTTATTGAGTTGCGATCATGGTTAAGTGCCTAATCTTGATAACTCAATTGTTCACATTCTATTAGCTGATTCAGTGCCCATGTTCCAATACTTTATTGAACATGTCATATGCACCGACCGATGACTTATGAAATCACACTAACAATGAGAACCGATATTCTCCCATAATATATTAGCTATTCATGGGGAATGAATCTTGTATTGGCGCAACTACCAAATGACATACATATCATAACATACCCAACTATAGACGTATCTACCATTAAGATGGTGCAAGCATTGTCTATAATCTAAGTATGATACTCTATGTACTCATGTGCAATGCCCTCAAGGCTAAGGACTTAATGCACTACCTTACCACCACTACTTCCATAAACATTTGGAATAACTTCAAAACCCAAATGATTTCGTGGTTGGGTACTGCCAATCACTTTTAACAAAAGCGATCATGTGCCCATCATGAGTAATCTTATTACTTCGTAGTTGTGGGAACAACTACATCTTCTTAAGATATGATGCAGGCCACATGCCAGTCTTAACATATCGCGTGCACTCCGTGTATGCAAGGGATCTTTGACCGGCGAAGATTTTAGAACCATAAGAAATATATCCAATGAGCTCCCACTAGCTTTAAGGACTTCTTATATTCATGGAGCAATATCAAATAATAACAGACAAACACATTTACTATTTACATCATGCGAATGCCATAAATAAATATTGTGTTATAAACAAAAGAATATAACACATACTAAAATGTGATCTACAAAAGCATATATTATCCCATCATACAGATTGTCTCTAGGACATATATCTTTCATAAATCTCCACAAAACACCGCTCCCATCCAAATGCACATTATCATCTATATGATATCTCGAAAAGCTTTGTACCTGAACATTAGTCTATTTATCCCACAACAAAGCCAAACCACTTGAAAAACCCTATCCAGCAACAACAATACCAAACATATCAAACTTTCGTTTTAACCTATCAATCGCATGATCCCCCAAACGGGTTTCCATTAAAAAGATTAGGTTGGGGTGATGAGTACGGATAAACTCCACGAATTGTCCAAGAGCCCCCATACCCTGACAATTCCAGGGTAGACTACTCATTGGTGTAGGCGGCTGGTTCAACGAAATTTGTAAGCTCGAAAATTCTCCCTTTCTTCGCCCTCCTTTCCTCCTCAATAGCCACACCTTTTTCCTAAGAGTCGACAAAACTCTGTACCTGCTCCTTTTTACACTTACGAACCCCATTTTTTGACCCAACTGGCCTCCCCCTTTGCTAAACATCCCCACCACTTACGGCAGAGGACAATCTAGAACCCATGAGCTTAGAAGCACCCCTCCTGCGATTAACCCTTGTCGACCTTGTCACTGTCAAAGTGTTTAAAAAATAAATGTAAATTTAACCATAGAAATAAGTCCGGTTCAAATTTTATTCACACCGTCCAACCATTTTTTAATTCAATTATTGTATCCGGGTTGGAAACCGAAAACCCAGAACCCGAATTAATAAACAGTTACAGTGCTCTCTCTGTTTCTTCTTCCCCAAGCTGAATTGCTGAAAACAGCTTTGGACAAATCTCCTCTCTCTTTCCTTCCCTAAAAGCTCCATAAATTGTATTACTCGTATACTCAAAATGTCTCAATTAGCAGAAACTATGCCTCCCAAAGGAGGTTTCTCCTTCGATCTTTGCAAGAGGAACCAAATGCTCGTCAGCAAGGGTTTGAAGCCATCTTCCTTTCTCAAAACCGGAACTACAATCGTCGGTTTGATATTTGAGGTCAATTACGCATCATCTCTTTGCTCTCTCAAATAATTCCATTGCTTATAATATCAGCTCAATGCGTGTTCATTTGATATTTTGATTTCTCATTCACTACCTGCTTAGCTTAGTGTTGCTAATTAGGGATTTAGGTGTGGTTTTAGGTTTGGGAACGGCACCATCTTAAATTAGGATTCAATTGCTTAGTTTTCAGCTTTATCAGAATGTCTGCTGTTTCGTGCTTCCATTGTATGACTATGTCCAGATTTTTCATGCTATCGGAAATGTTTTCGGCCGATTTATTAGTAGCATTAGCGCTGTAACTTAATTCTGGACTATTTCACCTTGTTGAATATACTGGCGTATGACATCTGAGTTTAGATTATATGTGCGTTGAATTGTTACGATTGCAGTATGAGGTTTACATTGGGGGTGTGCTTGTAACTTCTACATAAATAAGTTACAGTTGATTTAAGTTTTTTTTTTTTTTTTAAAGACGAGAAAGTTGCACATAAAGTAAAAGTTGGTAGCTTTGTTCTTTTTAATCTGTTCATAATATATCTAATTAGTTTATTTTCAGTGTTTGCCTAACCGTGAAGTGCTTCTGAGAAGTATAGTATGTTAATTGTAGAAACGGACTTCCAACTTTTCAAGGAGATGACATTAAGCAAGAAACTAGCAACCAATTACAACATGTTTAATTATACCATATGCTTAAAAGTTGCTAATTGTGCATGTTTAAGCACTTTCTAAACTTGAAGAACACTCCAAAAGTAAGTAGTAGTTATACTTATAGTAATTATCTATGTTCTGCATTCCTTGATGACTTTTCAAAATGTATAATCTTATCCAAAGCTAGATTCCTCTAAGCTAGCTAACAAGCCTTTCTAAATTTGGGAATATATGGTAGTCTCTATGAAGTGTACCTTTTCCCTTACTGAAACAAGCATTTTAATTACCTCCTGCTTGACATCTACTAATGTGCTTCAGGATGGTGTCATTCTTGGGGCAGATACACGTGCCACTGAAGGCCCTATTGTTGCTGATAAGAACTGTGAAAAGATTCACTATATGGCTCCTAATATTTATTGTTGTGGAGCAGGTACCGCTGCAGACACAGAGGCGGTCACTGGTAAAATCAAATTAAAAACAAATTATTATTTTACTAAGCCATCTGGCTCTCTGTAAGCTTCTGCTGTGTTCTCATATCTACCTTTGTACTTTGCTGTTTTCTTATGTGTTTTCAACTAGACATGGTTAGCTCTCAACTTAAGCTGCATCGCTCTCATACTGGTCGTGAGTCCAGGGTTGTGACAGCTCTCACGCTTCTTAAATCTCATTTATTCAGGTTTCCTTTCATTCTTAACTCCCGTATATAACTCTTGTCAATTTATTTTAGAGAATACAATCCTGAATACCTTGATAATATTTCAGCTACCAAGGTCATGTATCTGCAGCCTTAGTGCTCGGTGGAGTTGATGTAACAGGCCCTCACTTGCATACTGTTAGTTGTTCCCTTTCCTACCGTCCTTGTGTGTGTGTGTGTGTTATTTCATTTCTTGTATTTAGTCTGTGTTTTAGTTCGTCATCGGTTGGTTGGAGGTTTCAATATATTATATTATCAATTCCGTAACATATTGTTGATTGTTTTTATCTCAGATATATCCACATGGTTCAACTGATACTCTACCGTTTGCTACTATGGGATCTGGCTCGTTAGCTGCGATGGCTGTCTTTGAATCGAAATATAAGGAGGGACTGACAGTAAGTTTATCTTTTCTCTTTTAGCTGTGAAGAAGTCTACAGCCATGCTTATGTTCTAATTGAATGTATGTTTTTTTTTTTTGCAGAGGGATGAAGGAGTTAAATTAGTTGCTGAAGCAATATGCTCTGGAATATTCAATGACTTGGGAAGTGGAAGCAATGTTGACATATGTGTCATTACAAAGGTTCTGTTTTGTATTTATGATTCCTACCTAATTAGTAGTATTACGTATGTCATGCACTGCCGTGGGTATACTCAACTCAACTAACACACACACCCTTCTCTCCCCAGGGAAAGCAAGAGTACTTAAGAAATCATCTTTCACCGAACCCAAGAACTTACTTTAGTGACAAGGGATATACCTTTTCCAAGAAGACTGGTCAGTATCTGTAACTGCTACTGCTTCTCTTCAAAACAATATCCTTTGCAGGATATTTTGTGTCTTACATGTAATTCTATAATCTAAACGTTTAAAACTTTTTGGTGGCTGCAGAGGTTTTGCTTACAAAAATTACACCATTGAGAGATTTGGTGGAAGTAATTGAAGGCGGAGATGCCATGGAGGAATGAGGTTTACTGATTAAATTGCATATTTTGTCAAACGACATTCTGGATTCTTCTAGTTTTTATTGTATGAACTGGTTTCTTCACATGCATCCTCGGTATTTGGTGCTTAAAGGTCTATCTGGTTTGAAATTTGTTAGCCACGTTGCAGATTATTGAAAGTCGGTATCTATGAAGATTCTCTTATCCTCAATTCTCTGCCTGCACATTGTTGATATGACTAATTTACTATATTATGCTATTTTAATTGATAGTAGTTCTTTTCCATCGCATCATTCATGAATACGCCCAGTCTTTTTGTGTGCGGAGACAATATATTTATGTCAAAACAAATTCAATCAAAATTTGTTGGTCTATAAAATTTAAGTGATTAGGTGCAGTTACTTAGAAATTAATGTGTGCCTATTGCAAGTCAAGTGGTAAGGTATTTTAATTTTTACAATTTTATGTGATTATTACACGCGAAAGTAAAAGAAATGAGGGGTTGATACAAAAGCTCAGCCTGAAATAGACTATTATAGGTTGATATTTGACATTGAAAGTTATGATTTGGCTAATCAATACATGGACCTTACAGAACTGAAAATGCATAGGCTATAAATTAGAAGTTTGGATGTTCTGGTGAAATCGGGAGTTATCTGAACTCAGACGCACACTGGTGAGATATTCTAGGACGTGAAATTTGTACATGGTCATCATGCAGCATATGATACAGCCATATATGCCTTTAAATCTGGTTATCAACACCTGCATGGTTTTATTGATGTATCTCATGTTGTGAATCAGCATGTCATGAATAAATGCTTTATATGTTTATGCTGTCCATTGATCTATAGGCTAAAACCATCTAAGAACGTCTTAGCAATTACTTTTACGGCCAAGTTCATATTCTGGAGTATAGTACTATCATCTCTGCATCTTGTGCTGTTTATAATTTTGAACCACTGGCTTCCTGGATCGCATGTGCTGTCTTCACTCAAGCATTTGCACTCGCTTGTGATAATGTTGTTATCTGAGTCGACGTCCAAGCAAACTGTGCTGCCATCATCCAATGTGGAAGATAGATGCATCTTAGAGTCTGAAATAACATCCCACTTTGAATTCTCTGTGCTGCAAATAAGACCTAGTTTTGCAGGTTCCCCCAACCCTTCTGATTGTAGACAGAAATATGTTGCTTTTATTGTTAAGCTTTTTGTTGGAGTATAGTCCCATGCTTCAGCCTCGGAGCATGGACCTAAAACCAAGGGCTCTAACCATGACTTTCTCTTCACACAGAGGCCTGTCATTGGATGAAAGAGTACTTTGTGTGGACGCGCTTCAGTGTAACCTGGCCCTACAATTGAGAACGAAAAAGATACTATCATAGTCCATCGGGGAACACGAATTGTGTAAGATGATTAGATGAAAGATCATTTTACATTGTTAAAGACCATGAAAGGATTCGGTGTACCTCTAAAAGGATACTGGAGAGAAGATATCTTCTCGAGGAGGCTCTGGTTTCTGATTTCGCCCCAATTCCAATTGTAAACTCCGTAGTACTCATTCATGCCCATCACTCCTTCTCTAAGATAGTAACTCCCTGTAAGTGCCCACAATGCCCATTCAATGTCCAACTCCGCTGCCCATCCCATTAAACAGTTCAAATACCTGTTGTCGTTGACATTGGTGCCCCTAAAGTCCACCCCAAACTCACTTAAAAACAATGGGTAACCTTTGTCCAACAGGAAACCAGCTTTCTTCATTATGCGATCCACCACCTGGCCACAAACCTTGTTTGGATTGCCTGTTTCCCATGACTTGCCATCAGAGAAACCATACCAATGCACCTCGAATACTGTCTTATTTGAGAAGCTCAAGACCACCGTTTTGTTCTGTAGAAATGAGAGATCTTTGTCATAGCTCAATCCAGATAAGATGACGAGCAGGTTAGGGTTTGCAGCGTGCGCTGCTTCAGCTCCTCTCTGCATGTACCTACTCCATCACATGTAAGAAGTGGGAGTGGTAAATAATCAGTTGTGTGGAATTGATGGCAAACACTGTGTAGATTGATTGATTACCTGTACCAATCATTAACATTTTGTCTAGGCCCCCTGAGTTCATTTCTCAAGCTCATGGCAACAACATATCTGTTGTCTTTAAAAGTGGTGGCAACCTTGGTCAGGCCTTTGATCCATAGATCAGGGTTGAAGTACTGATCTCCAAAGAAGCCGTTGCCGTCGAAATTACTGCAACACCAACCTGGCTTGCTCAGGTGATTGTCTAGTATGATCATCACCTTGTTCTTTGCCAAACTAGCCACCACTGCCTGGGGAAAAATAAGAATCTATAGGTAGACTGCCCATGCATATATGTCAAAGTTTAAATTGTGAACCTGCTTACTAATTGGGTCACCATCACCACCATTATCCAAATTTTTATAACTCTGTGCTTATCAACAAATAATAAAAGTACTTGTGGACCAGTGGCTTTTATTTTTCTTTTGAATAGAAGTTTATAATGCAATCAAGATAACCTATTAAGTGTATTTCTTGAATTTCTTTGTGCTTATCTTAACAACAATTAGTTAAATTATTGCTAGGATAAAGAGTAGGTAAGCAGTCTTGTTTCAGTTCAACTGATACTAAACAGAGCATATGTTCTCTTCGTTTGAATCGAATTGAACATAATCCCGAATAGAACTGAAAATAATGAGTTTTTAAATGAATAGAACAGAACCTTAGCAAAAGTATCTTTTTGAAAAAGTAAAGTAGAATCAGAAAATGCTTTACCTGATAGGCATTGATGAGAGAAACATCAACAATGGATGGATTGTTCGCCTGGAGGCCTGCGATGGATTCGATCAATCCCAAGTTCTTGAAAGACTGCCTCACACTAAGGGATGCTATTGTATCATTAGTGAACAAGAAAAGTGGCCATGTTAGCCTAACACAGTTGAACCCCATGTCTCGGATTTCTGCTGATATCTCATCCACCGGCCTCTTGCTCAGCCCTTCCGCCACCACGACTTCAAGATGTGATGGCCAGTTCACACATGCCAGCTTTACTCGCTTCCCAGAGTCGTCAACTATCCACCGCGAGTTGGTGGAGAGTGGTACTGCTGCCGTGAACACGAAAAGTAGCAGAGGGGAAACTAGACAGAAGAAAGAGATGAACTTCCCCATGTTTGCTCTGTTTAAGCATAAAGACTTCTTGATCTTGACTCTGTTATTTATAGTTGGTTATGATTCCATGATTGGATTGGAATGGATTATGAGAAGATGGGTGTCATTTTCAGTGGTTAAACGTGTGGTCTTTTCTTACACACAAACAAATTTTTGTGCTAAATTTCTAAGAAAAGGTATGGTGTCATGGAGTCATAGAAAAGCCATGTTGTGGTCATAACTTTGGCTTGAATTCTGTAAACAAAGTGTTTATTTCTTACCTTATGGTATAGTGCAAGCCGCAAAGTGAAAGCCAGTTTGGAGAGACATCATTTTCATCTTCGTTTTCTTTATCTTGATAAACGGTATTGGTTTCAGGCTTGCGGCTCCATGATCACTCAACCATCCTTATAATTCGTGAAAATATGGTATGTGCATAATGCTTTTCTTTTCTCTTTAACGTAACATTTAAATTGGTCGATTTGGTTTTAAATCCGGACTTGGCCGAAGAGGGTTGGAAACACGCCAAGATTCAGAGAAGGGGGATAGTCACACTCGAGTAGATCTTGTGAGAGTCGTGATTTCGCTAAATAATATAAAAGTTAACATTTCACTACATTAGTACAAATTAGGAGAAAATGTTGGACGTGTGAGTAAAAAACGTATTGATTTTCCTTATGTTTAAGAAAGTCTTGTCATGTACCGGTGTCATTGTGTTATGTTTCTGGATCTTATAAAGGTGGTGAACTTGTTAACCTACGATGCTCTCTTTGATTGTAGTTATACGGATAGTTTGCGATTGACAATCCCAATATAATTTCTCGATGGATTATTAATATACTAGAAATACGTGACACGCTACATATAACATGACCCTTCTTATATTCCATTATTATTCTCTCTAATTATAGATGATATATGTAAGCTCCAAATTAAAATTGAATAAATAAAATGGATGGATTAAATTAAAATTAAATAGATTTAATTGAGATCACACATTTAATTATTATATATTTTATAATATCCTATAATAAATACTCATCCGTCCCGATGAATAGCCTACGTTTATTTTTTGCATGGTTTTTAATAAGATTTTTGTTTTATAGTGAGATATTGTTATTGTATATTAATGTGGGGTTGAAATGGTGTAATGATGAAAGTTAAAAATGTGTGGAAGTGGGGCATGTGTTTAAAATAATATAGATGAGTGTGGGGTAGTTTCAAAAATAGAAACGTAAAAAATTGATTGGGACGTCCAAAAAAGGAATACGTAAAGAATTGATTGGGACGAATGAGTAATAAATAAAATGGAAAAAAATCACGTTAATAAGATTCGAACCCTAGCCTTTTACATAAAAAAATAAATATAAGTGTGAAAATATTACGCTAATAGGATTCGAATCAAGACCTTCTTCTTAAAAAATAATATAAAAGGAGAAAAAAAATCACGCCAATATGGTTCGAACCCTACACCATATACTTAAAGAATGACACGTGTACGCATGAGATTGATATAAGATTATAAGTTGAACGGATCAAATTCAAATTGAACAAAAAATTGAGAAAAATTAGGGGATCCACACACCATTTTCTCTCTTATATTAAAGGGGTAAAAAATAAATAAAAAATATCCAAGTTTCTCTATAAAATAATATTAATTCTTAAAAGAAACCAACTTATGTAAAGACCATAAAAAGACCAACACAAAATAATTAATGACTCATTTAGGATCATTTTATTATCTACGCGTATTGTGGGTTTGTATTGGTCTTTTTTTAGTCTTTTCAATAGTTGGTCCCTCAGGTGGGAAAGAATGTTAGAGTGGTACCCAGTACTACATGAATCATTGGAGGATGGTAGCATCACTATAGAACATGTTGCATATCATCAACAATTTGCTACCGATACGCACTCATAAAAAAAAAGTCTTTCACTTTTACGAAAATTTCACATCACACTCATACATGTTTCATGAAATAACTGTAGGTAGGGAAATGGAGAAGATGCAAACCGAAAGCGAAATCATAACTTTTCTTGCAAGGAGCATACTATATAGACTTGTGAGTTATATATGATTGCAAGGAAGCTCAAAGTAGAAGTAAAATTCAATGCATTTGCAGGGGTGAGGTCATATTTGAATGGAAATTTGTACTAATTCGAATGAAATCACTAAAAACCATCTCCACCCGTTGAACCCTTTAAAACTTATTAAGAAAGAAAGCAAGGAAAAGGTGAAAAAAAAATAAAAGAAAAGAAATTGTAAGAAAAAAAAGAAAATTTTGAGGTGGAACACCGTCGGTCCGATGGAAAAGTGGTGGAGATGGTCTAAAGCACTAAGACCACACCTCCTCCTTTAGATCTCACACAACATTTTCTTCTTCTTTCTTTCGAATTCCACTATTGTCAATTTCTACGATCATATATGATACCTACACTATGTTTTGAAACCTGTCTTAGAGGTTAAGGATCATCTCACAGGGTTATCTCAGATGATGTAATGATTATGTAATTATTTATATTTTATTTTTATGTGGTATGAAAATAATATCGGTACAATTTGGGGTATGTTTGCAATCGAAATAAAAGGAATCGTTTTCAGATGTCATTTGTTTTGTTTTTTTTGAAACGGAAAACAATATGTTAATACCAAAGTAACAATTACAAGTACACCTCAAAGCGCATAAGATATGCACAACCACGCAAATGACCAAAACCCCAACTCACAACTCAACATGTATAAAGCATGTTCAACCTCCCAAAGGAATGACATATAACAAAGCATGGTCACCCCCCTCGTCTAGCATGTCTTCTTACGAGCAAGAAGCCAAGAGTCCAGGGGTGTCGAATCAACAAAACGATCCTAACCATGCCCAAAGGAGTAGACTGCCTATTCGATGCAAGTTTAGGGAACTTAGCAAAGAAATCGAAAGGCGATAGAATCCAGAGGATTATGAGACACCCACAAAGATTGGTTAATACATGAATACACGCACGACCCGAGAGTGAAGCCTGGGCACTGCACCAACCTGAACCTGACAGATACAGTACAAATAAGAAACAAAACCAGAACCCCTTTTTTAAGGCCTGTACCAGTCACTACCTCCCCTGCTATTAATCTAATCCACTACCAGGAAGCACCCTATAGTTACAAAAACAGAGACCCAATACACTTCTCACGTCGGCCACAACCTCCTTCCCCTTTGCTTCACTTATTACAGCACTTAATCGGTTGTAATAGCCAGTCATTCAAGTTATATACTTTGCTAATCACCCCACTGTTCCGCAACCAAGACCACAAATTTCGTTTTATACGATCAACAACTTTGAAAGGCGAATTCAACTCATTCCGGAAAACCGCATCGTTTCGAGACTTCCAAATATTCCAGAGTGTTCCTTGTATAACAGCAACCTCCATTTCACGACACCATAACTGATTCTCAACGTAAGAGCCTTTTACAATTTCAACTACAGAGGAAACCGGCACCAAATTGGATGACGTCCAGTCTGCCATTAACCCCCAAATCGCCGACGCATGGCTACAAACTCTGAATACATGCTCCATATCAGTCTCATCCTCCTGACAGAACTTGCAGTGAATTACAGTTTCCGGTGCAATAATCTTCCGCTTTCTCAGGTTGTCAATGGTTGGAAGTCGATCCCAAACAAGCCTCCACGTGAAACTATTCAGCTTGAGAGGAATCCGATTGATCCAAACCCTCTGTCCCCAGTTGACTGGCTGGGAAGGGATAATGCCAGCAGAAAGAACGAGTCTTTTCACTTGCTGGGAAATATAACCCTCCTTGACTGTATACACACCACCCCTGCCAAAATCCCACGTCCAACACACCTTATTCAAATTTAGCGAAAACCCTTGACTGCACAGAGTAGATAAATCATTCACAAGATTAGATTCCCATGATACTAAAGCTCTACTCCACTCCCACCGAGCATCAACTCCCATTCTATCCGACACCAAACAATTTTTAAATTTTTCAAGTGAATAGAGTCGTGGAAATAAATTTTTAAAAATGACACCTTTTTTAACCCAAGGATCAAGCCAAAATTTAGTTACACCC
>JAQRGC012306241.1:0-12470 GCA_028659135.1 Plantago lanceolata | reverse complement strand
GCACAAATGTTATAGGCAGTTTCTTCTTTCTGCTGCAGCAGTTGTGATGTGCATCATAGACCATGAATCTCAGATATTCCACTGAAAAGCAAAATGAGTGCATATAATGTAGCTGATTCTACCCCAGGTGTCTCCTTAGTTGATTGGAAAAATGAATAGAGAATATTTGATGTCATCCTTGAGGTTTGATATGCTGTAGGTTCAAAGATGTGTATCTATTACATGTATCTCATGCCACTACAGTACAGCGTGTCTTCAGTTTAGATCAACAGATACTGCTTACAGATCATGTATCAATTTGGAGCATATACCTAATGTCACTAAGAACAATGGAAGTTTGAAGTCCTTCACATCTCCATAGTATCATCGATGAAATTTCCTTCATCTTAAGACAGGCATCACTCTACAGAACTAAAGATTCCTAGAACTTGGGTACTAGATTGTGTGCATATCATATGTCACCACCACCCCCCACCCACCTTCTCAGCTTCCCGATAAGAGAGATATTAGGTTGGTCCACGAGCCAGCTTAGTTGCAGAAGAAACTCAATTCATTAGTGAGCTTAGTTAGGAGTGATAAGGGTGGTCGAGTGGTAAGGGTGCTGGAGTAGCAACGAGAAGTCAGGGGTTCGAACCCCGGTTGAGGCATAAGGTGGTATAGGTGGTAGAGGATTAATGTACCCGGCGGAGGCATAAGGTGGTATAGGTGGTAGAGGATTAATGTAATAGTGTAGGATTAGAAATAGGAATAAAATAGATTGGCCGATTCAAAAAAAAAAAATAGTGAGCTTAGTTATTATGCATATTTTGAATAAAATAAGCAAAAAACAACCAGAAAAAACATCATGTGCAGACAAGGAGAATAGGAAAACAGACTCCCTAAACAATCAATTATATTACCATGGACTTGATTTAAACTATTCTGCTTACCTTCTTCCATCTGGTTGGAACTTTGAGCCTCCGGCTCCTTGACTTCACTCGAAGAAACCACAGTTTCCTTCACTTCGTCAGCATTTGTCATAACGGTCTCGGTCACAGTCTCTTCCACTATCATCAAACAAATAGTCAGAGACAAACTCCGAATGGAAACAAATAAAATCATAACAACATAGCAACAAAAACACAGTCCTCGTTACAACTGTAATCCTACCACCTCCATCTACTTTCTCGGATATTGCAGCTTCAGCTGCCTCAGTCATAGGAGTATCATCTACATCTATTTAATCAAAACACCATGTATGTATCACGTATCATAAAAATAAAAAGAATAAAAATATTTGTTGATAGCCAAAATGAATTCACATAAGATTAAAAAAATATGAAAAACCATACCAGCCGAATCTAGCTGCAAGGCCTTGATGTCATCTTCAATGCTCCTGCCGGATTCCTCCACTGCTATATTTCGCCCCGGATCCTCCATCCCTAAGCACGACCTAGCACAACGTAAAGTTAATAATCAATTCAAACTACCTTGATATGCTAAGCTTACCCTAGAAGCTAGGGTAAGCTTCTAGGATAAATATCTGAATCTCTAGAGTCAGATTTAGCAAAATCTCATCGAAATCAATCATTATTTTCGATCAATACAAAATCTAAGTAGTTAAACTGAATCAATTATCATCGGAGAAGCAAAACTGATAAACTGAATAGCCAATTACCTGGAAAAAATCGATGAAGAGCTGATGAATGAAGGAGAGAGACGATGGGGAGAGAGACGATGGAACTAAGCTAGGGTTGCGTTTCTGGCTTGAAAGAATATTAGGACTCTTTTACTACTGGTAATTTTTACAGATTTAATTTTAATAATATATTGCAGTGTAAAAGGATTAATTTATAGGTTTCCGACAATATACAAACCGTCAATTAGCCCGGCCTAGGCCTTTTACGGTCCGGCCCAATCTTTTTTCTTTATGAAACCGAAAATATACGCTCCATATATTATAGAGTTCATGAGACGCTAGTTTGCTAGAGACGTGAGAGATGAAAACAAAAACACATATAACTGGTAAAATCCGTGGATTTCTTGACCCGGTTAGGCAAAATACCTAGTTATAAGAAAAAAACGCAGTAACACACTAAAGTGTTTATTAGCGGGAATAAGATAAAGAGAGGAGAAAGTAGACAGGTTGACTACATTTGGCTACACGATGTCCCTTTAGTTTACACTTTACACTGGGGGTAATACATTTTTGTTCTTACATAAACCCCAATTGACTTACAAAAAACACATGATCTTGTATGAAAGTACAAGTATGCTCATACATTGTCCCCTTCCAAGTGGATATGTTTATAAAGTTGCTATTTAAACACCTTTATCGGTGTTTACACTACAAGTCCTTCTAATTCTTAAACAAAGAGGGGTTAGTTTTGTGATGTCCAACCGTAAAAGTGGTGCCAGACACCACTAAATTGGTGTCAACAGTGGTGTCCGATACTACTAATTAAATTGGTGTCCACCATTAAAAAATGGCTTTCGCTCAGAGCTTCTAAGGCTCCGACTTGGAGCTTCACCTGTTCACCATCGAGCTTGCATGGCTGGAATTTTTTTCTTTTTAATAATTGAAGAAAAAGTAATTTTTGTATTTTTAAAAAATGTATTTTGTGGTCCTTTGATTTTACTTGAAAATTTTATAGTCATTTATAGAGACTAATGTGAATTAAAACAAAAGCATTGGTTGCACGGACCGAATACGGATCATCCAATCCGAAGCCCCCAGATCGGATTCACATTAATTAGATATCAGAATGGTTAAATTCGCGGATATCCGCAAAGCCAAAAATTGTTTAGATCACCTATAATTTTTCAATTGTTCACTCATTTTTATGACTTTGTAAAAATTCAATATAATAAAAGAATATAATAAAAGTGACATTATATTCCATACCTACAACTTAAGTCTTAAAGTCCATACGAAAATAAATTATACATAGTTTAAAACATTTGTAATTTAAATTTAAATTTTAAAAGGGTTTACAAGTCTTGTGACTTTTTTATTCCATTTATAGTTATGATTTTTTAGCCTAAATTTCAATATTTTTATTTTTAAGAACTAAAAAAATACAGTATACAAGTTAAGACCAGATCGAATCGGATAATCGAATTTTTTGCACTCTCACCGTTAAGGTAAATTACAAAATAGTACCTAGAGTTTTGTTATTAACAAAACAATCCACACGGTTCTTCTAATTGTAACACAGTCCCTAGGTTACGATAATTATATTCCAGTTCCAAAGTTTAGGTTAAGTGTAATGTAGTCCTCATGGTCTCAGTAGTTGCTAAACAACTCACGTAGTTTTAGAAATTGCAATTCTGTCCTGACAGTTTCAATTTTCAATTCAGTCCTCGACCACTTATACCAACACATTCGAAAATTACAATGAAGTCCTTATAAAAACTAAAACAACAGAAAACTCCAAAACAAATCTCCATCCCCATGAATTTTGAGGTCATGGATTCGAATCTCGCAAAATGTGTATTTATATCTAGTTTATTATTAGTTCATTAAGATTTGTAATGGTTGATGTATCATAGATAGAGATAAAAATAATGTATTAGTCGACAATATATAACCCGATGTAATATCGATATTTTTTCAAAATTAAAATTCAATCTAAAGCCTTAAAATCAAATTGATTCGAATGGATTTGTGGAATTTTCGAACTAGTGTGATCGAAGTGATTTTGAACACCCGTGCCCTCAAATTAACTCACTCGGTATAATTAAAAGTTTAAAACTAAGGAAACGGGCCTCCACAATCTCCACGCCTCAACCACCGTCCCACCACCGCCAACAGCCGCGACGCCACCCTACCCATCAATCTATCTTTTCGTTCCTTCAATAGGTATAATCTCCCTGGCATGGGCCACGCCTAACTTGTTAGATTTTTTTAATCTTTGCAGAATTTCAATTTCAAAGCTATGTAATTATACTTGAGAGTTGCAAAATTTTCATCATGGGTCTTGTGATTGAATATCGAAAATCGAAATGTATGGTTAGTGTAAGTTTGCTACTATGGAGATAGTCTAACAGTAGTTATTTATAGATTTTGTGCTTTTGGTATAGTGCTGCTGCACTACTATGGAAATATAAATTGATTATTGGGTTCTTGTTCATCATTGTCATTTCTTATTCTCTAACCAATTCGGAGTTGAAATATAGCTCCGTTTAGGAGATGTTGACAGCTCCAAAAAATGAAACAGCAATTATTTCTCCATGAATAACTTGAGGTTAAACTAAGCCTAAAAAGGAATAAAACAAAAGCTTGTGCTAGTAGTATATATCAACTGCTTGTAGATTTCACAAAGACTCTAATGTATACTCCCTCAGTTTTATAATATTTATGATTTTGTGTTTTCTTTTAAAAACTTTTCTGAATAATTTTCCGTTATGTGCGTTTTTCTCCAATCATAAAACGAGCTAGATCAATCAATTTAAGGAGAAAAAGTTTCGACATGACTTGGAGGCAACTTCTGTGGACGAAGACGAACAGAAGTCTACTTTCAAACTCCTCAGTACCAGGGTTTGCAAATTTCTCCTCCAAATCCAGCACTTACATTGGTGAACACTTCAGATTCTCTATTTTTCTTTTAATAAATTTAAATGCTATGTATTTTATATACGTTTCATTTTTTGTTTCTTTGATAACTAACGAAATGGATTTTGAATTTTTTTAATTGAAATCGCAGTGAAAGTTGGGATACCTGAATTCCTGAATGGAGTTGGGAGAGGATTAGAGAATCACGTGGCCAAACTGGAGTCTGAGATTGGAGATTTTCAGAAGCTTCTTGTCACTCGAACCATTAAGCTCAAGAGAATCGGCATTCCCTGCAAAGATGTAAGAAAAAGGATCTGAAGACTCACTTTCTCTCATTATGGGGTTGATTTAAATTAGCGTTTAATCTGAAAGTAGTCAAATAGAGTTATATTTTGTACTTGTATGTAGTACTTGGTATTATGCGTTTGATTGATGAGTCTTCTGGGTTGTTGTATAACTATGGTTCCCAAAAATTATACTTAACATCTAATATATGTGCGTTGTCGGTTAGTTTCCCTACTCCGTAGGAATGGTTTTTCCCCGAAAAGAAAATGAATTAATGAATCTTTTGGTTGGATAACTTGATTAAAGGATTGAGTGGTTGAGAGTTAGATTTTATACACATTGCTGGGATTGAATCGAAAGTGCTTTGAGATTCGATCATATAAATGTAATCCAGATGTGAGGTTCATTTCCTCCAGGCTTTCCATGCATAGGGCCTTCTAATAAATCTATGGGGCTAAATGATCCGTAGATTAGAGGTCATCTGAATTTAGTACCACTTATTAGCCAAGCCAATCACATCCTTTGTGCACTTGCCTCTGACAGCATACTAGGATATAGCCTTTTGCAATTGGTGCCACACACCGTGTTCTTCGAGTTTCAACAAATGTTGTTTAAAGTAAAAATATAATGTCCTCTTGTGAGACCATGTTATGAATGATGTTCTCTTAGAACGTGGTTTCGATTTCCACCTGTTGAAGTGATTCTCCAGACAGGCTTCATATTCTTGTATCAATCTTCTTTTGTTTCACTTACTATTTATTCTTGGTTCTTGTTTTCTGTTCTAAGATGCAGTGCACCCGGGCAATCTTATGTATTGAGAAAATTGCATTTCTACTAATATACTGGCTATTTCTGACTCACCTATGAAACACTAAAATCATCGCATATTTCCATCAGACAGCCTTTAAGATAACCCATACTTGTTTATGAATGAAGCTAGCCTTTTCCAACCCTTGCCATATTTATGCTCGCAATCACCGTTAAACATAATCTTCAGTTTCATAATTTTTTCTGAAATTCTTCTGCTTTCTTGAGCATTTGATCAAATTGATTGCCTTGTGGAAGAAATATGAGATTCTAGAAATGTGTCTGAACGCTGAATTGGCGTAAATATACTAGAATATGCTTGAAATGGCTTTTGATACTTGTCCAAGTATTTTGTGTTTTGTGTTGGTGCCTGTCATTATGCACTAGAATGAACTTTGTCCTTATTTTTTTCTAGGACAATAGTTTATGCGTTTCTTCTATCTTGCAGAGGAAGCTGATACTGAAGTATGCTCACAAATATAGACTTGGGCTCTGGAGGCCAAAGGCAGAGACTGTGAAATCATGATAAGTTCTCGATGGATTGGTTCAGTTTGATCTTTCTGTGCGAATCATTTCAAGAGTTTTATGACTGTAAGACCACGAAATCTGCCAACAGCACTCTACCAGTGATTAATATGAAAGCTAGAATAGATTTGAATATGACTGCTCTCCATGATGGTTTAAACATAAATGATCTCCAGATTGATCTTTTGTGTACTTTTTGATAGCACATGATTTGGTATAAGAAATTTAGATGGCCTTGCCGCCTTCCGGTTTATGTTTGCCCATTATCTTCAGGGACCGTAGCCAGTTGTTTTTGCCTGTTTTAAATAATTTGTTTTTCTTGAATATGATATACATGAAAAGTTTCAATGTTTCATCAGCTTTTTGCGTACTTGTAACTAAGCTTTATTTTAATATAGTCTGAATTTGTTTTGGAAATGTCCAAGAAAGCCCTTTTCTGGGGCAGTGCTAGTAGAGATGGCTGTGTTCTAATACTGTTCAGGTAACTGTTCAGTGAAGTTATTTGGGAAGATAATGAAATACGCTGAACACTGTTATCAAATGGAATAATGGGGGAAGTAAATAAGTATTTAGAATCATGTTCGGATTCTAGCTTATCTGTCTTCATCCATAATGCATTTTGATGAATGGATATTGCAACACGGGTTAGTAGATTAAGCTTATATATGTGTTTCAGCTCCGTCTTTATTTCTAGTTATGTTCACATCATCAAATTCAATTGGTTAAGCCCCTCTAGCTATCTTGAAGTTATCAAATTCAAGTGTTTAATTCAATGGGTGATTAATAGTTTTGAGTTTGCTGATAAGATCTTTTACTTCTATAGTTCTACCGATGATCACTGTGTGAGGGGGACTTTTATTCTTGGAGAATGCTTGTGTATTATACATATGCAGACTGCAGTAGATTGATCAATGTTTGTGAGTACTTTAGATGATAAAGATTATGTGGTGTGTTTATGGAGAATGACTGGGTACTGGGTAGCTTGTGTTACTAAGTTATGGATGATGAAATATTATTGGGGGTGATGCAATATTATTGGGGGTATGTCGTTAATATTATCAATAATTACGTAATATAAAAATCTTGAACTAATGCATCATTTCAAGCAAATACATTGACCAAATATAAATACAACTCGTGCAGAGTCATCATTAGAACCTCAGTCTTAGTAATTGAGCTTGACCTTGTTGATGTTGAAATTTTTACTATTGCTTCTCACCTGATGCAATTTCTGATTTTATAAATTACAGTAATTTGATATATGGTTTAGTCAAGAATCATTCTGTACATGTGGAACCATCTGCTTGTCGCCTTGTCCTCATAGCATATTTGTACTCATTTCGGGAATCAAATGTGGCCATTCTCTGGATTTTATTTGAATATTTCATACGCTTTAGTTGCTGGAAGCTGGGAACTTGACAAGAGTCAGCTCCTTGCCAAAGTGAGATATTCACTTACTTTTGAGGTTCTCTAGTCTTTCGTGTTTTGGTTTGTCAGCTTAAGGTAAGTGACAGATACAAATCCTGTTTTCTTTCAGTTCGGCAGTTCCCGATCTATAGCTGTTGCACTTCATGACATCATTAGTATGTTTATGGTTTCCTGAGATTAACAGAGATTTCTGTTAGAGTGGTATGAGTTCTAGTAGAAGCCTTCTGTGCTTTACGATTTGAGTTCAGGAGCTGGTGTCTTTTTGCATGCTACTAGTAATCAGATTCACTGATGTGGTGGTAGTCAAGAGCAGAGACATGATTACAATTGAAACTAGTACAACTGGTTTTATTCGAGTCGAAGGTGGCTTTTCCATTTTATATTTCTGCGATTGTTAAAGTTCATTGTCATGTTTATGTGCATATAAGAATTAGAGAAAGATTTCTAAAGAAAATGTCATATGGATCAAAGAAACTGCTCATTTATATGGAAGACATAGCTAAAACAAATGAATGATTGACAAGCTCCCTAATGACCAGCCAAATTACTTGAAATAACTTGCAGGATGCTGCAAATGCCTTGAAGATTTGAACTGGCAGCTGTAAGCTGAGATGGCTCGGTTACCCGAACAGCGACGAAACTCTGGTCACAATAAACGGGTTGAACAGACACAGAGATAGCTGTCGTCTGAAGCTTATTATAACTGCCCGAGATGAGAAATTTCTCCCAGTTGTTCAGGTTGCTAACCGCGTCTCTATAGTTTCCCAAACACAAATCCAACGGTTTCTTCATTTGTGGATCTTTCGCATCTTTCTGTAAGCGACTGACCAAATTGTATGCGTATTGGACACTGTTTTTTGTTGATGTAAATGCAACTTGGGCTAAGCCGCGAAGATCTGTAGCAGCTGGTTTGCCATGAGGACTCAAAACTTGGTAACACAAGTTCGTATCTGTTGTCTGTGAACAAATGCCGGTGATCAAACCAGATGGTTCCGGGACTGCGTTTACGCGTAAACTGATGGAAAATAAGAGAGAAACAAATAGAAACAAGTGATGTAAAGAAAATGTCATTCTGTATTTTCAGTTCTTATCAAGTGTTGTTTCTGGGAGTGAAGATGATGAGAAGAAGATTGTCTGATGGTACAGGGTATATATGGGAAAAGTTAAGCAACTGGTAGTAAATGACATTGGTGCATTTTAAATAATTTGCTGTCTCAATGCAGATTTTTTTCTTAATTTCACTTTCTAATGTAGGAAATTAACTAATGATAAATCTCTGTGTTGTTATGAAAATTTGAATAGACAGCAAAAATTAATTCTAAAATTTTCCAGATAATCAGGTTGACTGTTACTATGTAATTAGTATAGTAAACATTTTGTGATTTTATTTAATGTAGGAAAATTCACGTGTCATTAAAATTTTTATAAGACTTTACCTTAAAATCTTGATATACGTTAGGAGAGTGTGACATAAATCTTGTCATTCACGTGTAGCATAGGAAAAATATGTATTGATTTTTCTTGTATTTAATAATATCTCCATTAAATTGAAAATTCCTAAACTTGTCCGGTATTTCTGTGAGAACTTTTTAGTCTAAGTCTTCATTTTCTACTAATTAAAAAGCATCCCTTCGTCTTTGTGTAGTTGAAATTTATACTTTAAATAAAATAAAATCCAGTTCAGTTTTTTTAGTTGAATCGAACAAAGCTTAAGACCATCTCAAGCAAAGGAACATTAAGGAACCCTCTCTCTCACACCACGTTAGATTTGTACTTATTAAAACTCATTCACTAAAAATCATCTCCACCAATGGAACCCTTCTGTAACGACCCGACTACTGATCGGTCGAGCCCCAACTTTTTAGGCCGGCGCGTTTACGCACGACATGCACCACACGTGTTGTTGGTATGATAATATTCGTTTTGGCCTAGAACCCGTACAAATTTGCAATTGAAATCACTTAAAAGGCCTCATACCATTGAGAATATGGATTGCAATTTATATATACCCTTTATATTACATTCTACTCCGCTTGAATTGCTCGACGTCCTTGTCGAGCCCATGAGGGGGGGGTACTTGTCCCGTGGCCATCCCCCAACACCGGCCGGTTTACCGATTTGGCCCGGTTCTGTGCGGTTCATAATGGATCTAGGCCCACCGGTTAAATGGCGGTTCTAGGGGGCTTAAAAACCTTTCTAAAATGGTTTCCGGTTGGACCAGTCCGACCGGCCAGCCCAATCCGGTTTTCGAAACATAGGGTTCAGACACTACCAACTCCCATTTGAGAGTTGGTGAAGTCTTATGAGAAGGACTGAAGGAGAAGGTCTAAGTTGACGTAGTTACTCATCTACTTCTCCAGTAAAATATAGCAGCCCCCAGACTTCTCATGGATTCACTTCTAGAAAGAAACCTTGTGTGTACATAGTATAGTTTCAATTCATTACATTTACATGTGCAACTGGAAAAAGAACAAGAAAGTTGAGCGGTGTAAAAGGTTACAACTTACAAGGAATCCAATCCTCAAAATAGCTCAAGCCTGTGAAATTTGGTCATGATGCATGTTGTTATTACTCGTATTGTGATGCAGCAGAAGCATTCAAGTCAAGTACAATTATATGATCCCGGACAAAATGGGAGGAAACACCACAAGAATTTAGTTCAAATCAACCATTTGAATGATTTCAGTTGTGGGCAAAAAGCTTGTGTTGCAAGAATTTATAAAAAAAAAAATTAAGCCCAGACAAATGAACAAGAGATCATACGACCATTTCTAAATATGAATGGGCTTGTCATATGTGGCCATTGCAGCCTCCTTCAGTGCCTCGCTCATTGTCGGATGTGCGTGACAGGTACGAGCAATGTCTTCACTAGATGCCCCGTAGTTCAGTGCCAGAACGGCCTCGTGAATAAGCTCACCTGCATTTGGTGCCATGATGTGAACCCCCAAAATCTTATCCGTCTCCTTGTCAGCAAGTATCTTCACCAAACCCTCTGCATCATCTATCGCCTTTGCCCTGCTGTTTGCCATGAATGGGAACTTACCCACACGATAATTAGCTCCACTTGCTTTCAACTGCTCCTCTGTTTTCCCAACAGAGGCAACCTCTGGATGTGTATAACAGACTCCTGGAACCAAGTCGTAGTCAACATGGCCTTCTTTCCCAGCGATATACTCAACACATGCAACTCCATCTTCTTCAGCTTTATGCGCCAACATTGGACCAGGAATAACATCACCAATGGCAAATACGCCTGGTACGTTTGAGGTAAACTTTTTGTCGACCAGGATTCGTCCCGCCTTGTCAGTTTCAACTCCGATTTTGTCTAACTGGAGCCCAGCTGTAAATGGCATTCTTCCAGCAGAAACGAGAACAACATCCGCCTCGAGGGTGGTTTGTTCACCACCAGCGGCCGGTTCTAGAGTGAGCTTCACACTGTTCCCAGTGGTGTCAACTGACACAACCTTAGTTTTAAGCATAAACTTCATCTTCTGCTTCTCTAGTGAACGCTGAAATTGTCTACGAACTTCACCATCCATGGACGGAACAATGTCAGGAGCAAATTCAACTACAGTAACTTCTGATCCTAGGCGACCCCAGACGGAGCCCATCTCAAGACCAATATATCCAGCACCGATGACGACAAGTTTCTTAGGCACTTCTTTCAAAGCTAAAGCTCCAGTAGATGATACAATTCTCTCTTCATCAATGGTAATCCCAGGCAGACCTCTGACATCAGAACCAGTAGCGATGATGATATTCTTTCCTTTCACTACTGTGTTACCACCATCAATGGTATCAACTGAGACTTCAGTCGGTGAAAGGAACTTGCCATACCCCTTAACATATGTAACTTTGTTCTTCTTGAAAAGACCCTCGATACCCTTGGTTAGATTACCAACAGCCTTATCTTTCTGGGACATCATGGCTGCCACATCAACCTCAACTGAAGCAACCTTTATACCATGATGGGCAAATGAATGCTTTGCTTCATGATACATGTGTGAGGAGTGAAGCAATGCCTGGATTCATGATAGAAGGTGAGTAGAGACAGAGACATGAAAGCTTGCATAACGTAAAGATGCGAAACCAGTCAAAACGGTATTAGATACACAGGTGTCAAACTATTGAAATCCATACCACTGACAAGTGAAAATCTATGTAACAATTTTCCAATATTTTCCCAAATAAATTAGTTGATCCACCTCATTGTCAATGACAGACAAAAGAAGAAAGGAAAGAAAGGCAATGCAAAAATTATCCTATCAGTACAGGCTAGTCAAATACAATTTTCAGACTTTCAGTTATATAAAAGAAGTTAGAATAAAGAAATTACAAATACTGTCAAATCAGTTATCATATAAAAGAATTGGAAACAAACAAATGAATTTTACATGCACCATAATTGTGAAAGTATAATACTAATACATCTTATTCTAGGCATACTCTTACAGATTAGAAACGATGATAAGTTTTGGTTCAACTGAACCTTAATTTCAGAACAGATATGGTCGTGCGGAGGGTCGTAGTCGAACTCAGGAGTTATTAATGCCAATTCAGAATGATAGATAGGGAAAAACTAGTTGCTACCTAACCATTTTTTAGCACCAAGGTGTTTTCCCAATGGACCATAGGATAAAAACAGTTATATGCAATGGCTACCACAGTTGACCTATGCTTATCATGCATGACACAAACACACACATAAACACAAAACTTGAGTGTCTGAGAATCAGAAGAGGACAAACATAAAAGGATTCCTCCAAAACCATGCAAACTCTTGGTGATTTCTTTTTCTCTCAGCAGTGACACTGCTTTGTCCAGTAAAATTAGCACACATGAAAATTTTAGCACTTCAGTGACAGTTACCCATATTAATCCTGCAAAAAAA
>JAQRGC012306216.1:0-11944 GCA_028659135.1 Plantago lanceolata | reverse complement strand
TAGACCTCAAATGACACCCACTCCACCTAAACCGTAACAACTCAAACTCATCTGCCACACCTCAACCACCGTCTCCTTAGTGAACCCAGTACTTGAACCTTACACACCTTCCATTGCAACAACTCCACAACCTTAACTCTAACCTTTTTCCCAAATTCCGAACCAAAACTCCTACCAAACTAGGGGATAACAACTGAGCAGTTATCGGAGAGTAAACGGGACGGGGTGCACGGAGACAAAGAGCTGTGCAGGCTGGACTGGACTGGAACGAGCAGCTGCGAGCGAACAGAGGAGGCTGCACAGTGGACTGAACTGGAACGAAACGAACCAGCGGCTAGCAGACTTCGTCCGGCGTCGAAGAGAACGAGCCTGCACAGTCCAACTGATTCGATCATACCTCTGCCACCAAACCACCACCACCACCTCTATAGCCGCCACCACCATACCCACCCACTCCATATCCACCACGATCTCCAAAGCCCCCGCCACCATACCCACCAACTCCATAGCCACCACCACCTCCAAAGTCGCCGCCACCATACCCACCAACTCCATAGCCACCACTGCCGCCGCCATATCCACCACCTCCGCCTCGTAACCACCTTCCCCACCAAAGCCCCTTGACCTGTCAATAGCCAGCCGGTACTCGTGCATCACCTAGTCGGTCCATATCCCCTGTGGCGCTCGCCCCCGGTAGTAAACCAATGTCTTCTTCAATCCGATTGCTCAGTTCTGGCTATTGACTCGCCTGTCCTTCCCGGTCGACTTCAGATCCAGCCCGAGTTGCCCTGTTCGTCCTGAACCCATTTGGGTACTTTCGGTCCCTTGGCCCGAAAAAGTACCACTCCGGATCCCGACTTGGTTATGTAGAGAAAGCAGTTGATCTTGGCTACTACTAGATCTAGATCTGGTGTTGTTGTTTTAATAAATAAGATCTAGATCTACAAAACAACACTAAAAGAAACGTTAAAAGAAAGAAAACCGAACAGATCTGCTCCGATCTGGTGTTGTAACACCAAATCGGAGCAGATGAATCAAACGGAAAAGGAAGAACTGTTTTTGGAGGAAAAGTCTAGAGAGAAGTATTTTTGACTTTGGTGATGTCTAATCATCATATTATTAACCATCGAAGTTTTGGTACCACCATTTAAGTTAGTGATTTTGAAACGAATTCGTACGAGCTCCCAGTTAAAGTGGATAATATCATACGAGTAACACATGTAGTTCATGTTATGAGTAAACGTGTTTTTTTTTTGGAAACAGCCAAAATATATTAATTAAAAAACAGGAATTACAAAGTGTACCAGAAGTACACTAGAAAAATTACCGAACATCCCCGACCCCAAAAGACATGGTAAACGTGTTGATTTAAAGGGTCGAATCTTTATCAATTAATGGTTAGATCGTTACAGTTTTCTAAGAGAATATCATAAAATAACATAAAATAAAATGATTACAAATAATAATTATGGAATTTTATACTTAGGTGGTTGGTTTAGACTTAAGTGAGTGTTAGGTTGTGGGAAACTTTGAGGCCGGTACCCTAGTTGGAAAAAAAGTTTAAAACGCACTTTATATTTAAAGTGCAACTGTATTTTATATGTTTTTTAGTATCTTTTATCCGAAAAACATATATGATACACAAAAAATACATTTACACTTATATGGTGCGTTTTCAATTTTTTTTCTCGACTGAAATGTTAGCATCAATTAAGCTCTGTTCAATTCACCTTAATTTCAGTTCAGTTCAGTTCAATTTCATTCAGTTCAATTCATATTTACTTAGCTCAATTTGTACTTCAATTCAGTTTAGAATTTTCTAGTAGTAACGGAGCCTAAATCCTACACCAGGGGACCATTAAATGTTTAAGTTTGGACTCTTAGGATCATCTCACGGCATGTTATGCTCGATGCTGGGCCAATGAGGCCAGGCCAAACTAGGGCCATAATTGTCACGCTTGGGCAAGCAATTGAAACAAGCCCAATAGCTACTTCTAGCTCCAACTCTAATTCCATCATCATATTTTCATACGTCAAAAAACGACAAATTTAAGTAAATTCTACTCATACTCTCTACTCCTACACTACTCTTTTAAAGTCTTATAACTTTAAATACATCTACACTAATTTTATAACTCCAAATAAGGCTCTGTTTAATTCACCTTGATTTCAGTTGTGTTCTGTTCAGTTCACTTCAGTTTAGTTCAGTTGAGTTAAGTTAAGTTCAGGTTTGCTTAAATCAAATTTATACTTCAATTCAGTTCAGTTAAATTAAGTTCAGTTCAATTAAGTTAAGTTCAGTTCTATTCATTTCTGTTAAGTTCAGTTCAGTTCAATTTAGAAATTCTCAGTCGTATTGAACGGAATCTAACACACATCCACTTTATATCTCCGTTGAGGTTTGAAACCTCAACTTCTCATGTTCTACTTCAACACACTAGACACTATCATTGTACCACCATACTCCCTGTCATCAATCATCATGGCTCATGTCAAACCAAAATGAATAATGGATAGCAGTAGCATTAGTCTTTGTTTAGGTTACCTTAATTTCAGTCATGTTTAATTTAGTTCAAGTCTATTTAATTCATTTTACTTTAAGTTTTTTTAGTTTAAATTTATATTTCAATTCAATTAAATTTAATTTAAGTTCATTCAATTCAACTACAAACTCTCAATCGAATTAAACGGATTCTTATTTCATCAAACCGTGAGTCGACTATATTGACAATTTATTTACATAAAAACATTTCATTTCAATTGTACACCTCATTTTTTTGGGGACACGTTGATCTACTAGACAGGGTCAAATGATTGAAATTACTACAAAATTCAATTATTGTAGAGAGTATACACATACGTGAAGACAATGATTTACATTTCTTGCATACTGAAATTTCTTATAATTTCTCCTAAATTCTTGGGCCAGGTGGCTATTTTTCCACATGCATGTTAAGAAAACGAACTCTATCCAAATTTGCCAACATAAATGAAGAATTACAAACGGGTATGTTATTTTTATTATATTTATTAATAATAAAATAATGATAATGATATACACAAAAAATAAAATAAAGGAAATTAATTCATGCAAGACTGTGTTTGTCAATTTCGTGTGGTATGATTGATGGAGGATAAGATGAAATCAATGTCCGATTATTAGTGGAAGGAATGCAAAGGACGAATGATATCACAAATCACAATTGCTTCTTTTGTCCTAATTCGCCTTTTTCTTAAGATTATGAAAATGAAATCCATATATTATGTTTTATACTTCATTACAATGACCTGCCAAATTGCAACTAGAATTCCGTGGCGATGTTCTAAGCGAATAAACGGGCCCAAAACTTCATGGATTGAACTCCTTTGCTGATGATTATGGCGGATCAACTAGCTACGTGTGCATCTGGCCGCCAACTCTGGGTAAATTGTTGCCAACACCCATGTGGGGCAAAAAGTACAAAAAACACCCTATATTACAATGCAGCGTATTTTGTGTGTGTAGTGTGTGTGTTTTTACACTAAAATATCAAAATATTTCTCCAAAAAACACACAAACACACACTGTACTATAGTACAGGGTGCTCTATGAAATTTTTAGTCTACAAGGGTACCGGCTTGAAAGTTTCCCGCCAACTCAAGCCCCGGATCTTTTGGAGAGAAACTATTAATTGTGGTATATAGGGATGGACCTAAAAATCTAAGTTAGTGGTACTCGATAATATAACGTATAAACCGTCCCCTTTATTATATAAATAATAAATAAGATAGGACTCAGAGTCGGACAAAATATTATACAAGTAGTCATGTTACCTCTCTGTGCTACTCCAACACCCTTACCATTCGACCATCCTGATAACTCTTTAAACTTTTTAATAAATTTGAATTGAATTGAAATTAATAAATTTTATCTCAAGATTAATTTCACTATTATGGTTTTCTATAATTTTGAACTGAAATCAACAATAAATGATAGTAAGAGTTTACACTAGTTAACTCCATCTCCTTTCAGTGGGGATCTCCTCACTGTGCGTATTTGCCATTTAGATCAAACAATCATTTCGAATCATGGAAGCGACCGACCAAGTCTTGGTGGGCCCACACACAGAGTGAGGGAATACTCAGGGTCGAACTATCCGGCTATAAAAATACCACGAAACGGCCGAATAGTCCATATTCGATTCCCGACCCGCGGTCGGCTCACGAATTTGGACACCTAGCTAATTATGCTGACGTAACAGTCTCCTTTCCAAGTCATAATTTTATATTTCCTGAATTTCAAAGTATAAATAAAAACCGAAAAATGGTGATGAGCTGAAAGTTGGTATCTGTTCTTCTTCTTCTTCTTCTCAGTCGAAAAAATCGATTCATCCATTAAACTAATCCTTCCCATCTCCAATCATGAATCTCTGACGCAGAATTGTATATGTATGTATGATTAAATTCCCGTTTCAATTGATTGATTATTTCCATCTCTTTCATTTTCATATCCGTTTCAGCTGCTGATGATGATGATGATGACGATTTCGCCTATAAATTGATCTAGGGTTTTCATTTCGTCGAGCTGAGCCCGATTTCGCCGATTTACTGCTCCGATATTCATCCTGCTGGTGTTTTTGTGCCCGATTACTGGTTAATCGAGGATAAAACACGATGCAGCATAGTATCATTAACGAAGGTGATCGACCGCCTCGCATTGTTCTGTCAGACAACGCCGGTTTTACAGCTGAGGTTCGGTTTCAGTTTTCTGTTGATTGCTATGGTCATTTGTTGTGTATTTGATTTATCGAAACTCGAAAAGCTTGATTGATTTGGGGATTTTGTAATGTACTGTAAGTTTTAGTGATAAGCTTCACTGTAGTTGTGGATTGTGTGGATAAATTGGTAAGCTAAGTGATGTTTTGTGGTGTTATTAGGTTACTAGGCTAACTTGTAGTGGCTTAAGAGTTGAGGCACATGTTGAAGTGAGCTAAGTGATGTTTTGTGTTGTTATTCAGGTGCTTTTGCTTGGTGGACAGGTGGTTTCATGGAAAAACAAGGCAAGAGAGGAGATGCTTTTTATGAGCAATAAGGTGAGGATACTAGCTTCTGTTTAGTTTGGACAGTTTATGTTGGAGACGTATTTGAAGCTTGCATTCAGTCGGTGGTTGATGCTAATGATCTATGATGAACTGTTTTTCGTGTACGTTGTAGTGATGTAAGGTGGTGGGGTGTAGGAAGGCTACTGTGCTTGCTTGATAGTATGAGTTAGAGATTACATGCTTGTATTGTTTGGTTTAATAAGGTGAAGATACTAGATTCTGTTTAGTTTGGAGAGTTTATGTTGGAGAACGTATTGGAAGCTTGCATTCGGTCGTGTGGTTGATGCTTCTGTTCTATGATGAACTGTTTTTCGTGTACGTTGTAGTGATGTAAGGTGGCGGGGATGTAGGAAGGCTACTGTGCTTGCTTGATACTATGAGTTAGAGATTACATGCTTGTATTGTTTGGTTTAAGGGATGTCTTGCACTGTTAGAATTTTTGCTTTTGCTTGACTACGGATATGGTGTCAATTACTGAAAGCTGATTTTATTAGGTGTTTTGTAGTAACTTCTTCTTATGTGACACTGGTACCTTCTGTCCTTCGCCTGCCTTTGAAATAATGTTCTGTGGTTGAATGAAGGGAATTTAGTAGTTAGCTAGAACATATGCATTTACACTATGGCATGACTATGATTAATCATGATTGATGTTATATACCAATATAATTATCATATGTAATCGTTTCATGATGTTCAACAGGCTGTATGGAAAACTTCTAAACACATCAGGGGTGGGATACCGATTTGCTTTCCACAGGTCAGTCACTAACTTACCTCGCAAAATATTTTTTCAACTCTCCCATCATGTTGTCTAATGCATTCTTATAAATTGAACTCAATTTTCAGTTTTCCAATTTTGGTGCACTGGAGATTCCTGGATTTGTAAAGAATAAATTATGGTCATTGGACACATCTCCTTCACCTTTGCCCCCAGTCAACAATGCGTCGACCGTGGATCTTCTATTGAAGTCCACAGAAGATGATTTGAAGTTTTGGCCACACAAGTATAGATACAAGAGACATGATTTTGTGTTAGTGAATGGAATGTGAAAAATAGTAGTAGCAATTAATATTTCAACTTGGTTTTCGTGCAGATTTGAGTTACGCTTGCGTATTTCCCTTAATGCTGGAAAACTCACTTTTATCCCCCGTGTGCGAAACATTGATAGCAAGCCCTTCTCCTTTCATTTTGCTTTGTGCAATTACCTGTCGGTATCAGATATCAGGTTTGCTCCATCATTATTCTAGTTGTTCATTATTTGCATATTTAAACACCCCCACCCACCCCAATTGGCTCTTACATTTAAGTTTCTTTCAAAATTTGTTCTTACACACCATCTGTGGGCTCAGCTATGTGTTCGTTTCACGTTCCGAGGATTGTTCAGTTATTTTTGTTAAATCTAAACATCGTAGATACTTTATTATCCTTTCCAGCGAGGTTGCATGATCCCATTTGATTTGCAGTGAAGTGCGTGTCGAGGGCTTGGAGACACTTGATTACTTTGATAATTTGTTAGAAAGACGAAGGTGTACCGAGCAAGCAGATGCCATCACTTTTGATGGTGAGGTAATGTGTTTCATCCTTTAGCATTTTCATGCCCATAAGTTGATGAGGATTCTAGCATGCTTCATTTGGTTACTTACCATCCTGCCTTGCCATTATGTATCATGTATGTTCTATAAAAACTTCAAAATGATTCCCTTTGAAGTCAATCTTGTCTTACTATATTTTGTTTATTTTTGCATAGATTGATCGTATATATCTGAGCACACCAACAAAGATAGCTATAATAGACCATGAAAAAAAGAGGACCTATGTGATCCGCAAAGATGGCATGCCAGATGCAGGTTCTTACAATCATTCTTAATGCATTCTAATTTCTAACTGACATTCCTACTGACTTTCTGTGCTGCATTATAACATTAATGACCTATACTATGCAGTTGTGTGGAATCCTTGGGACAAAAAGTCAAAAGCCCTTCCAGATTTGGGAGATGAGGATTACAAAACAATGGTGTGCATAGATTCAGCTGCTATAGAAACTTCAATACTCTTGAAGCCATTCGAAGAGTGGAAGGCCCGTCAAGAACTGTCAACCGTATCGTCAAGTTATTGCAGCGGGCAATTGGATCCTCTAAAGGTTCTTCGTGGTTATACCAAATAAAATACTCTTGTGGTTCTGTTAGCTTATATCATTTTGCATGATGTAAGATATGAGTTCACCTTTTTCTATATTTTCCCTTTCTTCCTTCAAACAGCTGTTTCCTGTCTCTCTCCCCCTCACCCCTCCTGCATATTAGCCTTTCTTGCTTAGGACTGTAATAAATCAATGAGTATATATGTTCCTGCTTCGGTGTAGTTTTCTTGTGTTAGAGACCATGCGATATTTTTCATTGTAGTGTCCTTGAATCTGCATGATATTGTTGTATGATCTGAGAGAGCTTATGATGTGCTGGTTTCATAGAAAAATCAAACAAGGCCTTTAAAGTGTTCCTTGCACTGGATAAGTTTGGACCTTGTTGATTATCTGAGGAACTTATTTTACCAAGTCGAGAATATAATGTCGAAAGTATCACGAATGGACTTGGAGTTTACGAGTATCTGTTTAACTAGAAAGCCAGAATTCGCCAGAATTCCGAACAGAAATGGTAGGGAGAATGTGAAGATGATTGGTGTCATTTGTCAAATTATGTTTCTGTTTTGTTAATCAGATTCTAAAGCTATACATCTGTTCTTTTTATCAGAGTATAATATCTGTTCTGGTGGTTTAAATGGGTTTGAATTGAGTTGAATTGTTGTATAAAAACAAATTAAGCACATTTGAATTGAATGAATTTTAAGACGAAGATATTAGAGGCTTAGTTTCTTCTTTAATATTACTCGTCCCCAAAGATCTCTGTAGTCTTTATACACTATGCTTTGTTACTTTTTCATGAACCTGCATACTTTTTTCCACTAACTTTTGCAGTAGTCTATGAATGAAATTCCCTCCCCTTCGGATTTAGACTCGAGGCTTCATTTGTAAGTTAGACTCGAGGCTTCATTTGTAAGTTTGGGATATTTGCCCAACTCACAATTATGTACTTAAAGATAACTCTGGCGTTGGCGTAAGGCCGTAAATATTTTTGATGATATCCCAGTTCAAGGCATCTATAGCGAGGGGAACTCCACGGCGGATTATCTCTTCAAATAGCAAGTAGTTGTTTTAGGAATAGTGAAATAGTTCCACCACTTCCCGACATACATCTCATGCATTGTCGGGTTTGGGACCTAGCACCATCTTGGCTTTTGGCTTGGATTTGATGTACACGAGGAAACGATTCGGATAGTCGCAGAGCCTCTTTCACAAGTACCGTACAAACTTGTTGTGTAATGAACAAACGAACTACGTCCTAAAAAACTCGGGCACAATGAATATTACTACATTTTCAGTAGTAACCTACAAACCTAACAAAAATCCAACTCTATTACTTTTGAGGACATAGTGTATCAGTATCTTACAGTAACACCGTAACAGTAAGATTTAATATCGCCTTAAAGCTTCTCATTTTACTTGTTACTCACTACTCCTTCCATCTCCTAACAATTCATTTTATTTGTTGACTTTTTTGGGTTTCATTTGACCTCGCATTATAACTTTATAATTAATTTTTCAACTACCAATAACTTTAAATCCGGGGGATTATACTTTATTTTGGGCCGTTAGTGGACTATAAATCCTAGAGGAAGGCCCATCATTGGCCCAATTTATCAGAACTCTAAATTCTCAAATCTCAATTGAGCTCGTCAATTAATTTGCCCTTTGCTTTCTCAAAGCTTCTTCTACATTTAGAAGAGGCGTCGATTTTTGTCGAACGAAATATACAGAGCAGCTTCATATAATACAGCAATGGCGGACGACGAACAGCCGAGCAAAAAGCGCAAAAGGTGCCGCCGCAATAGAGGAAAGAAGGCCCCGGCCGATTCCTCCGGAAAAAGCAAACAGTCTACTTCCACCACCACCTCTAAGAGCTCTGTAACTTCTACAGCTAAGCGCGGTTCGAAAACCTCGGTACCGTTCCTTGATAAGGTATGCGAGAGTTAATTTCAGCTCGGAGCTGTGAATAATCGGAGTAATTTTGTAATTTAGGTTTAATTTGAATGTTTGTGATGTGCAGATGAAAGCGAGATTGTCTGGAAGCTTCTTCCGCATGATTAATGAGAAGCTGTACACTTGCACGTATGATTTCTCCTCTATCGATTTGGTTACGATTAGGTTTTCGACTTGTATGCTGTAGAATCTGTAGTTTGCTTGTGTGGATTTGATGATGTGTTCTATGTTATGGTTCATAGTTCAATAATTTTGTTACTGTAAGTGATTTGTTTTTCGATTGAGCGAAGAGATTCGATTAAGCTAAGAGAATTGTGTTTTATAATCTGTGAAATAGTGATTGATTTTAGATTGAGCTATGAAAATGTGTTTTGTAACTTGACTGATTATACACTGAGCTACGAAAAATTGTCTCCTCCGATGGAGTTTAGTTCTTAGTTCTTATCCGTTGTACTTTTGATTGAACGCAGTGGAGATGAGGCCCTTAGCTATTTCAAAGAGGATCCATCACTCTTCAATGTGGTATGTCTTCATTATCCAATATCCTGGAATTAAATTCGTTTCTTTCGAGTTGGTTTTGTGTATCATAGATAATACTTGTTGTCATGTGCCTTCTTTAGTCTGCTGTTAAATTAATATCCAGTATGTCACCCGTGACTTTGTCAGAACTAAACCGTACATCACGCACTATATCGACAAATTCATGTACATTTGAAAAACCCCTTGACCTGTCCAGTTATGATTAAGGACTTGGAAAAAAGATTGAGACCGACATCATTGTGTGTGATACAAAATATGTACGGTGTGGTCTAAAAGATGAATAAAACTAGCAGATCTTATTTGTGTTCTAGGCAATAGGCTGTGACTTTAAGCTTTAGCATATGAAAGAAATTAAACCAATCATGTTGGCATACATATTTTAAAGGAGTAGCTTTTTCTATGCCTTCTAACTCTTAATAAGATCACATATATTTGATTTCACTTCTTAGAATGCTGAAGTCCTATCCTTGAGAATTTGTTTTTCAGCAAAACATTAGAGATATAGGATTAGGATATGAAAAAGGGGAAATTAGGAGGTGATCTTGATGATATCACTTATTTTAGACAAAGCAGTGGGGTGCTTGTTCTATTTGGAATGTTTCATATGTTGCATTTTTTCTCTGGATTTTTTAACTTATGTTCACATAACAGTATCATTCAGGCTACCAAGAACAGATGTCACATTGGCCTGAGCAGCCAAATGATATTATCATAAAATGGATTAAGGAGCGGGGCCCTTCTTTGGTTGTTGCTGATTTTGGTTGCGGTAAGAATCACCAACGGTTACTAGTTACTACAATTGGAACCTCATCTTATGCACACTGATCATATTTCTATTGTATATTCAGGGGATGCACGGCTTGCTAAAAGTGTGAAGAATAAAGTTTTCTCCATTGATCTTGTCTCAAGTGATCCTTCAGTAATAGCATGCGACATGTCCAGTGTATGTTCCCATCTTTGTCGTACTTTCCCATAAGACGTTGCAGTTGAAAAGGAATGTTTACGGAGATTTTTCCTACTGCAATTATTTGCTTTTTTCATTTATTATTTTTATTTTGTCATATCAGATATTAATTCTTCAAAGGTCCACATTTCTAATTTTATTTTTCTCCAATTGTATGTTCTCACTTCTAAAATGTGGCCTTGCGATGTGCAGACACCCCTTGAGTCGTCCTCTGTTGATGTTGCTGTCTTCTGTCTCTCACTGATGGGAACAAACTTCCCTAGTTATCTCCAGGAAGCAAATAGGGTTCTTAAGGCTCGGTACGCATATTATATGGTTCTATGTATTAAAGCTCCATAATATGTCATGAAGCTTTGTAATTAGTAACACATACCATAATTGTTATGTGCAGTGGGTGGCTCTTAATAGCCGAAGTAAAAAGCAGGTTAGATCCTAATACAGGAGGAGCAGACCCTGAGGGGTTTGTGGATGCCATTTGCGAACTAGGATTCAATGCTATATCTCAGGTTCATTTTTGTTTTACTGCTCCCCCTTTCATTCCTAAAGAAATTGAATGCTGGCTAAAAAATGGTCTCTTACTTGCAGGACTTCTCCAATAAAATGTTCAGCCTGTTCTACTTCCAAAAAAAGGTGTGAGACTTAAACTGCTCTAATCTGAATATTTATGCTTTAATTTTTGTTCTGCGTCTCTTATGTAACTTTCTTATTACTTTGTGTTGCCTCTTGCAGCCGGACAAACAAAAACAAAGAGACATTACATGGCCGGAGCTGAAACCTTGTCTGTACAAGCGTCGGTAATTTATTTCCTATGGTCATTTGATAATGGAGTAACTTTTTATCTGGTAATTCTACGCTACGCATGGTAGAATCCAATCATGATGCCACAATAGAAGATACCATGTTAAGGCATGAGGGATTCACCGTGAGCTGTCACAAATCTTTTTCTACTTTTTTATGAGCTTCTTGTATCATTAAAAATTCAGTTCATTAGCAATTTCTCCGGGTTAAAAATAGAAGAAACTTGTGCAGTATAATGAGACTGTAAAATTAGTCACGCTACTGTCTGGTTTTACATACCCCTAAACAGCACCTCATTAAATTTAGGTACTCGGAACCGATTCCGGTGAAATTGGGCCAATGTGCAGTTTTTCCGATTTTGACTGCTCCAGAGTAGCATTTGACTTAAAGAATAGGGAAAACTAAATGAAAAAGGCACTTCTTATCACTAGATTTGATGTGGACTTCTTTTTTTTTTTTTTTTTTTTTTT
>JAQRGC012306127.1:0-11272 GCA_028659135.1 Plantago lanceolata | reverse complement strand
GGATAATCTATCCGTCGCTGACCGTGCCCCGATCCGTCGGTAGCTACCGACGGATACTATCCGTCGGTAGCTCCGTCGGTATTTCGGGGAATTCTTGTAGTGATATGTGTTGGAAATTAAGGAATGTCATCTCACTAAATCGAAATTGAATTTACATAGATGATCTTATAATCTTGATTTACAATACAAAATTTTACTTTATTTATCTTCTATATTTGAATTTTACGTTTTCTCCTAAAATTTGTAGAAACATTAACAATGTAGGATTTGATTAGACTTAAGGAAGTGATACAATATTTTATGTTATTGGGTCCTTGGAGGAGAGGATGAATAAAATGGAGTTTTTGTTTGCCAAATTTGAGATTTGGAGAAAGAAGGTTAAAGCAGTAGAATTAAATAATTTGAATAATAATGATAAAGTAAATGTTTTATGAACTTTTATGAGGAGAATATGATAATGTAGATATGGGAGGAGATTTAAAATATGAAATACCTGTCCTCCTCCATGTATTTGTTACGGGGAATTTGAGCTTATTTTAAGCATGAAATTGATTTCCGGTTATAATGGAGGAATTCAGGTTTGATTCAAATTCCCGGTTTATCGTTTGACGTTTCCTTCCAACCAAATATGGAAATTTCAAAACTCAACCTAATTTTTTCCCATTTCCTTCCGAACCAAACAGTATCTTAATGAAAATCTACACAGCTTTGGAAAATAGTATATTTTATGCATAGAAAGTTTAGAAAACCTTTTTTTTAAATAACGTGGGATCCGTATCTGCTACATTTCGAGTGTACACTGAGTTACCCAACACATTTAAATAATAAACCGTAAATCACGTGAACAAGTTAATTAAAACTGTACAAGTGTAAGATGCTAACGAGTGAAATTAAAACTCCTACACTACTCTTATACCATCTTATAACTCCATCTCCACCGGAATTTGAACCCCGACTTCTCCCGTACTACTTCAGCAACTTTACCACCGACCACCGGCCACCGCGCCATAATTTAAAGATATATAGAGATGGGGTTGTTGGGTTGCATATAATGTTCAATTAAATAGAGGGAGAGAAAAGAGGAGAATAATTATTAAGGTAGTAATCTCTCTGCTAGGAGGAGGAGAACTGGAGATGGGATTACTACTGCACATCAATCACACCATCTCAACTCAACTCAACTCAACCTCCTCATTTATTTATACTATAGCTAGTAAAACAAATTAAGCAAGGCTCAAAACTATGAATAAATTGCAAACTAGTACTACCAATTATTTATGTATAATTATATATTACCTCCATCCCATGACCGTTGAACTATTTAATTTTTAATATAAAAATAAGACGAAGGAATAAATATTATTCGTAGAGTTTGGTATTAAGTTATTAGCCGGTAAGATTAATTGAAATTGTGTATAAAAATGAAGAAAAGTTTGAAATAGTGCAACTCGTAAAGCTTGAAATGATAAAATGACATACTGTACTTGAATGGAGAGAGTACCCTAACAAATTAGCTAGTTACATTATCACATACGATGATCCTTAAAAACTATTTACAGTTTATAAAATGTAATCGTACATAAAATGAGAAAATGCGCAGAGGATGATTAACAAGGTATTCATCGGGACGGATGGATATTTATTATAGGTGAGAATAACAGATACTCGTACATAAACAGGGCAGGAGAGGGAGAGATTGCATGGGCAGGGAGAACAATCATAAGTAATGATTACATTACGGGGGAGTATATATCATCCTATTCGTAGGCTGCTGCTGCAAGATTTTCTCACCACACTTCCCACAACTTAACTTTTTTCTATGTGATGTGCATACCAGCTGAGCTGATCATAAATGTATAGTATGGTTAGTTGAGACTTTTATTTACTGCTTTCACATCTCTAGTAGAAAAGTAAGATACTGCCCCTTCCACAACTGTATGAAGTTCATACAAGTACTGTACAAAACTGGGTACTCATAACAGAAACTGATACTTCCTCAAGGCATTATTTACACATCTCACCTGGTACAATACTAAAACTAGTACGAGTACTTTACTACTAGAAGAATATAAAAGTCACAAATGAAAAAGACTCCAAATCATATCTAAAGGCTAAATCCATGTTATGGCATGCAAATTTTTGCATTGGTGTTCAATTCAGGAGTAACTCCGATAGGTGTATTAAAATTACCAATAAATTTAGCTGATAGCTGATAAATTGATTGTCTTTTATGGAATAGATTATCAAATTAAGTACTTTATATGTTTAATTCATCTTAAAAACACAATTCCATTAAGTTCAGTTCGAATCAACTGAGTTTTAATTAGTTGAAATCTATGATTCAGATCAGTACAGTCCAACTCAAATAAATTCATTCCATTCCAATTCAGTTCGAATAACTATATATAAATTCAGTTTCGTTTAAATTTCTTCAAATGCTAGTAGCTAGCAATAATAATTCCGAAAATGGTCTCTCGAGCTGATAATTTATTGCTAAACCCATACTCAAACAACCTGTTAACTCAAAGTCATAGCACTAGAGTAGTGACTAGTGACTACCTGTTGTACTGGAGCTACGTACATTGAGCTCAATCAATGTCATCATAGCTGCTCTCTAACTGCACCGATCATCATCAGGTACACATGCATCTGGCTGGCGCGCGAATTTACTAGACATGATGTTAAGGATTGTTTGGATTATGGAGTATTATATAGTATGGTTTAGACTGTAAGTTTGTAACACTATACTACAGGCACAAGCTTTTATTTATAGTAATCTGTTACTCTGATCACTAATTTTGAACTAGACATTAATTACATGTTAACCTGAACCACTAGTTAGTGTGTGATTTCCGGAATGGTTTCGATAATCTTTTAATATGAACGGTTCTGCTAGAGGCAGTCCAGGAAATGCAAGTACCAGCACCATCATTAGGGATGAGAGGGACAACAATATCCAACGTTCAGCTGGTTAAGTAAGAATTATAGAGAAAAACACATCAGAGTTATGTGCTATAACAACAGGGCTTACATTAGTTAGCTCTTAATCTCAATATTTACTCTGATTAGTTATGCAATATAGTATTTGCAAGACCCTGGCCCCAACGACTGTTCGCTAGACACTAACATATGGGACTTGGCGCGGACACATTCTTTTATCTATAGAGAAGCGAATGTCACAACATTTTTTGGTTAAGCTGGAACGCTCAAAATTTAAAATTACGGGAGGACACAACCATATATCTACTTTTGTACCCTTCCCAAGTAAATGTATCCCAAATTCCTTCTTTGTGTGTGTGTGTGTGTGTAATTGTATACCCAATTGTGTGTGAAAACTTAGATCTCTGATTCGGATTTGTACTCTAAAGCCGTTTTGTAGTTAAAGCCTTCTGCTTAGTTAATGATAATGTAAGACTGGAAGCTTTCATTTTAATTTTTCAGAATGCTTACTAGTAGTATTGGTCTATTAGTACATTTTGTTCCAATTTTAGCAAAGGGGAATCTTCTAAAAAAGGCCAGAAAAATAAAAATGAGAATATTTAGTCTGAACTTTGGTACTATTACCACTATGTCACTGGAGTAGCACAGTGATATTTGCAGAAGATTTACGTACTACTCTAGGATTAATGAGATCTTTGAGAGAGAGAGAGAGTGATGTCATCTAGTCACAGTCACCTGAAACGGCGCCGTGCATCAGTAGATTTTGCACTTGTAGTGTAACAAGAAGTCATTACTCTCCCCAAGTGTTTTCTTTACTTAATTAATTACCACCACCACTTACACTACTGCTCTCCTCTGCATGGCCATCAAAAGTAACATAGTGTCATATCATACTAAATGCAGGCACCTTGTTAATTTTATCATCTCTCTCTATCTCTTATCTTCTACTCCGTATGTCAAAATGGCTGCTTCACTAATCATAACTTACAGACCACCTCCCCCTATAAATACCAGCAACTTAACTCATCATCTTCACCATCACAACTCAACTCAACTCATCTCATCTTCTTCTTCTCCTCATAAACTTCTCTAACTAACTACAGATTCAAGAAACAAGAAAATGGCTTCTGCTAAGTGCTCTGCTTTCCTCTGCATGCTGCTTGTTTTCACTCTTGCAATGCAAGATCTTGCTGGTAACCTAACACTTCTTTTAACTTCTATTCTTTCGTAATTTATGTGTCGAAAAGGTACCGACTATTGACTATATCTATTGTTCATTTTGACAGAATGCAGTACCAGGTCAGCTTCACTGGAGCTTCAGCACCGCAAGGTAACTGAACCACTCTACTATGTGCCTGGCTAGTTTACTTAATATCACTTTGACACTGCTTGACAAATGACAAGTTTTCGAATTTTGCAGTTTTTCATGGAGATGAAAGCGGAGATGGCTGTTAAGGGCAAAGGTGTGCCAGCATTTGTGAGCAATGGAAAGAACGGGTTGACGGAGGAGGAACTGAGGAGAGTTCCGGGAGGACCGGACCCCATGCACCATCATGGCCAGGACCCAAAGCCCAGGACTCCATGAAGCTTCTGCTTAATGACTTAGCCTTTATGTTAAACTAGACTGCATGTTTTATGTTAGTACTTAGTATGCTTCCCTTTTTGGCAAAGTATCTTTTGATAGGTTCATGTCAGGAACCCTTTTGGCTACATGTAATGTTTTGTTCCTGGCATGTAAGCTAGGAAGCTAAGTACTAAGTACGGTTTTAATTTGTAAATACATGCAAGTTTTTATGCAAACAGTTTAAGGAATTTTCGTTTCTGTGTCGTAAACAGCAGCTAAAATTTATGCTTGGAATTTGGAATGAGAAACTTGAAGGGTTACTTGATGCAGAAGTGCAGAACTATAAGAACAGAAAAGCAAAACTTCAAAAAAAAAAAAAAAAAGAACTGAAGATATGAATAAGTTTAGAGATTAATTCTCAGCAGAAGGAAGCAGGGTGTTTCATACAATTCAATTTCAAGCTTGTTGGTTTAAAGCTCTAGTTTCTCTCTACGAACGTATAAGGACTTAATTTGATGATTTGATTGCATCTTTGCCACTCTAATAAAACTTAGAGCCGATATGCACTTCAATTAAAATGTAGCACAGCATAAAATCAGTATACAAAATGAAGTACAATATCAATTACCTCAATTGAAGTCCAGGAAATGAACTTCAGAAGTATGTTGAGATGTCCTTAGATTACACAGCAAATGGTCGAGCATTCTGTAGATATTCTTAGCTTCAACTTGGGACTTATCGCCAGCCAAAAATTCGTGAATGGTACCATTTACCTCGATCGAACTTATTCCAGGTCTCTTTTGAACACCGCGTGACTTCATTTTCTTTCTGACCTTGCCTGCGCCTTGCCAACTTCCACTTGCTGCATAAATATTCGAGAGCAGCACGGAATATAAATCTCCTGACGGGTCTAACTCATGGATATAATTCATCAGCCTTTCAGCGAGTTCAACGTCTCCACAGTTTCTACATGCTGCCAATAGAGACCCGATAACAACTTCATTTGGCTTCATAGGCATATTTCGCACAACTGAGAGGGCCTCTTTCAATCTCCCAGCACGACAATAAATATCTACTATGCATCCATAGTGTTCGATTCTTGGAGGTATATTATAGACATGCTTCATGGATTCAAACAATTTCAAACCTTCATCTACAAGACCTGCATGGCTACACGCAGTAAGGGCTCCGGTAAAGCTAAAACCATCCGGCTTAAATCCATCCCCGAGCATCAAATGAAAATAATTCAACGCTTCATCCGCATGTGCATTCACAGCTAGGCCCACTATTATCGAATTCCATGAAACCAAGCTCCGTTTAGGCATGTTCTCGAAAACTTGGCAAGCCAATTCAACACATCCGCACCTACAATACATATCTATCAACGAATTATTCACCCTAATGTTATCCCTATAATCATGCCTTAACACAAACCGATGCACCCAAAGGCCCAAACCAAGTGTTCCCAGATTAGCAACCACAGATAGAACCGATACTATAGTTACAAAATCTGGTTCCATTCCAACCAATTGCATCTCCTGAAACCAAGCCAATGCTTCTTCATACCTCCCCTTCTTCACGAAACCATCAATCAACACCGTCCAAGAGACAGCATCTCTGTCAGGCATTTCATCGAACAGCTTGATCGCAACCTCAAACTCACCATTCCTCATGTACCCATTAATCAGAGTGTTCCAAGACACCTTATTCCTGCAACCCAAATGCTCAAATATCACTCTCGCCAATCCCATTTGACCAAACTTCGAGTACATGTCAATTACAGCAGTCCCAACCATCACATGGTTAACATCCAACCCGAGTTTTCGCACATAACCATGAATGCAAGGCCCAACCGAGATACCCTCTTTCGGGCAACGAGCACAGCCGGAGAGGATGGTGAGAAATGTAATGTGATTCGGTTCGATTCCGGATAATCGCATCCCGTTGAGTTCCAAGAGAGCTTTACGAATTCGACCATTTTTGCAGTGGTGGGCAATGGATGAGGTCCATGAAGCAGTTGAGGTGTCTCCCCGAGGATTGCTTTGGGCGTATTTGAAAGAGAGGTTGTCAAATTTGGGAGAACTTCTGGTGGCAGAGTGGCGGAGATGTGGCTGCTGTGGCGGAGACAAAGTGAATGGAGTTGCTGCCATGGCGGGAATTGTCATTCTTGTTTGAATTACAATTTCTACTCTGTATGAATGGAGCAACTAAACAACCGATTCTTACTACGGTAATCACCGTCAAAGCGTTTGTAGCCGAGTGGATTTTGTAATTTTACTTCAAACGCTTTGTAGCCGAATGTCAAACAACTAATGAATCCTGCTTCGAATCTTCAATCAACTTCTAGCAAAATCGGGTCAAAATTAATTCGAATAAACATTAGCACTGGTAAGCCATACACATGTTGCATTGCATTTGCATAGATGTATAGCATTACATAAACACTACGGAGTACATTTGAGGTGAAACCTACTTAAAGAAGGGCAGAAATTCTCCATGATACTTCTTGATGGATTCAACAACTGCCAAGGCGAAAGACTCGTCTTCTGGGTAATATGCGATTGGATCATCTAACAGAGGAGATGGAAGATTAAGCACGCCTTCCAGAGTTGCATGCAAACAGTAAGCAGAATACGTGACGTGATATCCACCTTCTTGCACAATCAGGAGGCGTCCATTGCTATGCTTGTCAGCCATACCACGAATCATCTGCCCGATTTTCCTATACCCTTCCATTGTCAAGCACTGCCTTCCATTCGGATCAAACTGAGACACGAAGGAAAAAGAAATGAATAAGATATACTAGAGTACAATAATGGAATGCACAGGGGTGTATCATCTATAAATGTTCAAAACAGAATAAACTTACTGCACTAGAATCTTGGCCAACTACTAGAACGATCATCTCAGGTTCGAATTTCTCGACAGCTGGCAGGATTAATTCCGTCATTGCATGCACATACCCTTTGTCTCCGGTCCCATTTGGTAATGGTATATTCAGATTATATCCAACGCCTTCCCCTTCGCCCAACTCATCCAGAGTCCCACTTTGCGGATGTGAAGGGCCCCATGAGTCCATGACCCGTGATTCATATGAAGGGATATCGTTAGGACTTTATCAGAACGGTAGAAACCTTCAGCAGTTCCGTTTCCATAATGCACATCTATGTCTACAACCACAACCTTTCTACAACCAGAATCTAAAGCTAACTGTACAGCAAGACCAGCATTGTTCAGGAAGCAATATCCATCAGCTTGAGTAGGCTGTGCATGATGACCTGGCGGCCGGACCAATGCATAAGAGATCTTCCCCTGCCCATCCAGTACATGTTTCATCGCTGATAAAGTGTTACCAGCAGCAAGAAGGGCAGCATTCCACGATCCCGGGTTTAAGAATGTCCCAGGACAGATAATCTTGCCCTGGCTCTTGTCCGCCTCAACTAGCTCGTTTATGTATTCTAACAAGTTAAGACATGTAAAACAGTATATCAGCTCAAAAGTCACCCCAATAAAAGTAACTTTACTAACAACTGAAGTTGATACAGTAACATTCAGTTAGAAAACTGCTTGAAATCCCCTGAACTTAAGTGTATGAATTTCACAACGTATCTCTAAACTTCGAAATTATGTACCAAGTGCACCAAAATAATTCTCCCATTCCGTCTGTGATACACACGCAGTATAAGACATGAATGTTGGATGACATTTTTATAATTTAGACTGGCAGTAACATCCTCCTTTCCCCAATACCCTGATTTACTCTGCGATCTCCCAAATTTTATCGAATCTAGTAACGTCATCACCCATTGAGTACATATTTAGCCCTCATTTAGACACCATTTACATCATACAGTGCTGGATTTTGGGGCATTCAAAATGTGCATTATACCAAGTTTGGCATGATTTTCTCAGTTGTAGACAATGTCAAGAAGATTTAAACTCATCCAGGCATTCTAATCAAGGCAAAAACTACCATATATACTGATCATGCTTACTACCACTAGACTAGTACTATCAGTTTCTGTAACTCCAGTACATAAATAAATTCACAAGTAGCATTACATCAAGTATCAAAACTAATCTTCTTCATCAAATGTACTGTACTAGTCCAATTCTTAAACAGGATAAAGAAAACTGGAAAAGGGTATAAGAATGAACCTTGAGTGTGGAAAGTAAGCAACTGAGAGATGAGCGCCGGGTTGCCTTGATGCCAAGAAACAAAGGGTGCAATAGGACCCCTTTTGAGAATGGACACCATGTTCCTCACCCGGTCCGAGTTCTCCGGGTGGTTCTCGAGCACATCAAGAAAGCCCGGATCCGTGCCCGAGTCGAAAACCCCACGGCCCGTATCGTGTTTGAGCATGTCCTGGTGGAAGAACACGTGGATAGTTTGGGGAGGTGGGTTGCTGATATTTGGGGGAGAAACTACTGGTTCATCACCTGGGGAAGCCATAGCTAGACAGTGAGTATCTGCAGAAAAGTAGTACAGAGTTCCACGACCAAAGTCGGTTCACTAGTTTAAGGTTGTACTTGTACCACAGTCCTTGATTTGGTCAAATGTATCCTTATTCTAATTTATGTATGTGTCCTTAATTTGTTGCTATTTGAAATTCAAAGAAAATAATTGTATGTACTTTATTACAGGAAATTTCAATTGTTTTAGTCATTTATTAGAGTATTTGGTGAAGTTAATTTTAATAAAATTAGTGGAAAGAATGGTATTTTAGTAGAGTATCTCTTTGACTATTTGATAGTCTATATCATATTTTTATTCGGTTTTTAAAAGTATTTTACATCTTTTTTATGTGTACAACTGTACAAGTAAGTACCATACGTTTTAAATACGAATATGTCACCAAAAGTGCAGGTGGTAAGATTGTTAATGCCATGTTTTATCACAAAATGTATTAGTAGTACTAATAAGTTCTAATGGATCCATTAAACATACACAAGTGTGGTGAAAGTAATTAAAAAAGATATATTGAACATGATATGAATCAAAATCCTCACTTTTCAGCATATCATACAAGTAACATGATGCTGTAAATCACTCTACTGAAATACCAAAATTGTGTGATTCTTCAATACTTGGAGTTCTTGACAAATTTTCACTGGGCTTCTTCAATGTATCATCACATGTGAATTTTGACAAGGATGCAAGTTCATGTACAGAATCAGCAATCTTCACTGTACATGATACTACTTCGATGAGCAGCAAAGCAACTGTCAAAACCGGAATTGTATCAAAAGCATCTGTATCAAGAGACAAGACAGTCCTGAGTGAAGATTTTAGCTTCTTGGCAGCTGCTTCTGCGTTCACTAGATGATAGTCGGCAGATGATGAGCAACTCATTGTTTGAATGCCTAATGCTAGTTCTCTCAACGCGTAACTACACTCTGTGCTCATTTTCATGCATGGTTCTTCAATCTTGGCTCGAGCTTCTGCTGGTGTCTGCGATTATAACATAAAACACTACTCAAGTTCATAGAAAGGTACTGTATCTTCAATTAACTAATTAACTTTGTTTACAGTGTGGATTTTCACCTGCACATTTGAGTTCAAGTGAGTCATGTTTAACATGTCAATTCTGTTTGCGCATTCTCTTGTAAGAGATCCGATCTTAAGATACTGATCCCATGGATGCCTGTATCTGAATTTTCCATGCCTAGGTTCCCATTTCGCGAAATTAACCTGTAAGAAACAAAATTTGTTTCATCTTAAAAAAACAGCTGATAAATCTTGCACTAGTCATAAATTTCAATCCTGATAACTCACTAAGGAATCCTCTGTGCCTTTGCCATTTAAAACACTTTTATATCCGTCCAACGATACTTCCTTCACTTGACCGTCTTCATCATTCGATAACATAAAATATTCAGGTCCGAAATCTGAAACAGACATTTATATCATGAGTAGCAAAAATGAATAAAGAATGTATTAAACATTGCATAATGGCTTTTTCTCTTACCTTCCAGGAAAATGGCAAGCTTTTCGATGTTAGATGCAACGAGATTGTGAAGATCTTGCCCTGCCCACACGGGTCCTATGAATACGCAAACCAGAACTGTAGCTAAGCCACCTATGATGACAGTGGACAGCCTCTTATATGCCATATCTAGAACCTCATCATCACGATAGCCCGATACTGATATTAGGCTGAATGTGAGGATAAATATCAGAATTCCATAATCATATCTTGCCTTGAAGGCAGGATAAAATCGTGTAAATGTCGCCAAAGAACCTGGAAGACAAGAAAAACATTTGTCAACAAATAATCAATCATCAATGCAGTTTTTCATTAACAAACAAGGCCTACATTGAATGATTAGCAAATAGCATACCTATTATGTAGACAGATAAGCCAAGTATGGCACATTCTACTTTCTCCCCTGAAAAACTTGCCAGCTTATGTGTTCCAAGAGCTAATGCACCACCTAATAATGTTGCGATCGCTCTGTTCAATCCTTTTCCAAGTGTTGCACCTGAAAAATCACAAAAACAAATTCATCATTATTCAAATAGTTCCAAGCAAAATGTGAGGAAGCGCTGGAAAAGAGATGAAACTTACCAACAGAGAACTCGAAAACAACAACAACAGTCATGACAGCCCACATTGCAGAAACACCAAAGCCTTCGTACATGAAATCGAAATAGTAGATCAACGACACAAATGAAATGGCTAATCCAACTTTAAGGGAGTGAACGATTCGTCTAGGATCTTCCTGGCCAAGTTTCTTGAAATCCATTGCAGCATCTGTTACGATGTT
>JAQRGC012306126.1:0-10338 GCA_028659135.1 Plantago lanceolata | reverse complement strand
AGGGACTTTACCCTCTGGACTTAAATGTAAAGGTAGTAAAACTTACACGTCCCAGGGTAGTAGTCCTTCATTAAATTCTTACTGGTACAGGGTAGTAGGACTGCCCTGCATTACATTTGGCCTTGAAGAAGCGAGGGTTGTGAGCATGTGGAGTAATAAGTGCTTGAAATGATGTTGGGTAAATAATGTTGGCAGCTCCAACTAATGGTAACTAAACACTATCATTCCGTGATTATTACTTATGGTATGCTGTCCAAATCACAGTAAAATTGTGATATTGCCGACAAAATATCCATTATTAATGTGTTTTTACTTTTTAGAGCTTGATTAGTTGATTTAATTACCATACTCCATACATACATTTAACAACAATTAAACTGTGCTATGTTTGATGACAAAACTAACTTCAAAGTGTGTTTACAGACATGACATGGCCATATGGACCTCATGTAAACCAGTAGCCCTTTCTGGTTTTCTCATCATGCAAAACTCTGCAGCAAATCACAATCCAAACAAGTTACTGATAAACTCATCACCATGAGCACATTTATGCTGGTTAAACGATTCTACGCCGAGTGACAGGACCGTTGTAACTTGTAAGAATCCAGATTGCCCCGGGACGAACCATCCACACGAATCAGGAATTTCGTTGTTGGAAGTAACAGGACTTACTTGATGGCCGATTGTTTGTCCGTCCTTGCCACGTGCTTCAGTGCATGATACAGTAACTTTAACCAACAGGTTTGAAACTCAAATGTAAGGAATACAGGTTTCATCGAGAACTTGTGCTATTTGGGATATAGATCACCACAGAACAAAACATTGCATATCCTTTCGTTCATCGAGACATCTTCACGGTGGCTTTGATATTGCAGTTTCATCTTTTCCTTCTGATAAAACTCCTTTTCCCGAACTCTACCACAACTTTCAAGACCAGCAACCAAGACACAGTAAGTTCCTAATGCAGCATTAACACCTGAACTTTTCATATGATTAAATGTTTCAAGTGCCTTTTCTGCATTTCCCGAGGAGAAATATGCAGCAACTAACCCCGTATATTCAGCAGTTCCCTTCTCTTCTTCGGGTAATAAACTAAATACTTGAGCAGCAGAAACTGGCTCTCTGTTGCAGCCAAGGCGATATATAAGAAGAGAATTTAAGTGTGTACCAAGAGAAAGGCCTTGCTTGACCATTTCCTCGACAATCTTCAGCACCATAGAAAACGTACGTGTTCTGATGGATAAGCCTATTAAGGCGAGGTATGCTAGTCTATCTATATTTATTCCTAATTTCACACTGTAGTTATATGCCAGCAGTGCACCATTTTCTCTGCCTTCAAAGCTATTTGACTCCACAATTTTTGTTATTACATATGATTCCAAACGAACACCCTTGTTCATCATGGAAGTAAGCAAGGAATCAACAGCAACAAGATTCTTCCTGCTTAGTAAATTCAAAACAAGCCCGTTATCCATGATCAAGTTATCACTGGGAGTACCTTTAGCGCATGTAGCAGTGTTCTCCACATGGGGTTTATCTGAAGAAATGTGCCGATTAACTTCCCTCAAAAGCATGTCACTTTCTCCAGCAATTCTAAAAGCATCAAGTGCTTTCTTGAACACAGGATATCGGAGAACAAGAAAGTTTTCCTTCATGTATTGAAGAACTTTCATCATTACCCATGTTTCCCCGGTTCTGCAACATATTTCAATCAAAATATTACATGCAGCTTTATCTGGTTGCACACCAGCATCTTGCATCTTCTGAAATATCTCCATAGTATCATCGAATTTACCTGAGCCAATCAAATGGAATCACTAAAACTGATTACTAACAGACCCAGTCACCACATGTTACAAGCTTGGTGCATCTAAACAGAAAAATATAATTAGATCAGGCAAACTATTTCTTTGGTCTAGATAAAGATGAAACTCTCACCTCAGACTGGTCAGGTACTCAGGTCTATTATGTGAGTTTCAAATTACTCAACAAACACAACCGTGCCATAAATAAATAAAACAATCATCATAGAAGACACACACACACACGCACAAACTATATGGAGACGTTACTACTGATAATGATGACCGTACATCAGAGCATGAAAAGAAAATCAGGCTTCAACAATTCAAGAAGTTCAAGAAAATAACAACTCATCCAAGCATGAATTTTCCTTCAAGAATACAACATGCATACATAACTAGATTACTTTACAAAAAGGTGAAATAATACTCCTGAATATCAATCAGTAAAGTCATAAAATAATAGAAACAGAAGCTCCAAAAGATTACCAGAGCTAGCAAGATATTCCATCAGGACTGTGTATGTATGACAAGTCGGTGATAGGCCAGAGTCAAGCATCTCTTTGTACATGTCAGTTGCATCATTCACTCTCTTGTGATCAAATAAAATCTTCATGTAAGCAGTGTAAGACACCACTGTCGGCCTGCATCCATTTGCTCTCATCTCCTTCCATAACTTAACCGCCCCATCAATATCCCCATCATTTGACATCCAATGCATCAGTGATGTATAAGTGACGGCATCAACTTTGATGCCCTTCTCTTTCATTTGCTCGAAAACAAACTTCATGGATGAAATGCGCCTTGCCTCCCCAAAAATATCCAGCATTGTGGTGTAGGTATACTGATCATGCACAAATTTTTTCCTCGAAGATGCCCACATGAAAAAGAGCCAAGCTTTCTCCATTGGAGGATGAGCCTTGAGAACTTGGGTGACAGTATAAGAATCCCATTTGATCGAGAGATTCTCCAGCTGTTCTTGCGCAGAGTCCCAGGTCGAATGCCTCAGTGTTTTGTATATGTTTGTAATTATCTCCCTTTTGAATACCTTCGGCTCCACATTTTGTTTCTTGACAGTTAACTTACGGGGCTTTCTTGTTTTCCCACCGATAAACTTGGCGGGTTTACTCTGTTTGATACTTTTATGGGAGCAGAAGCGTTTCGAAACCAAGAAAGGCTGAAAGGACTCAAGGAATCGCCTGGCAACATGTATTGGGACCATAAAGTTTACACCTTCATCAGCAGTACTTAAACCTCACCGTAACCGGCAACTATTATGGTAAAGCATAAACAAGATTAACACCAATTATATTTCCAGATTACTAATTTCGTAAAGCAGCAGCATATCTTTACAGAACAAGCTCAAATGCTGAATACACAAACCAACTCTTGGAAACAAATGAAGCACAAAGCAACGATCCAAAAGCAATAAGCATATATAAGTGGATAAAAGCATAAATTGCAGCAAGCAAATAGCTCAATCAACACCATATCAAATACTATGAATCAGTCACTAAATTTTGAATGCGAAGGTGGAAGAAATAAAAACTTGCAAAGGGATTAATTTACCAAGAAATAAAAACAGGGGCGGGAAGAAACTTACCGGATGTGGTGCGGAGTGGCGTTCGTCGTCGGAGTCGGAGACGACCCCTTTACCACTATCTTTCGCCGACCAATTTCTCTGGCGATTTAGGATGCCTGATTTTAGGGCTCAATTTAGGATACTGATTTTTTGATATTTAAATTTTTAGACCTCTGGTTTTACATAAATTCTCCGAAAAGACCGGTTTTTCCACTTATTTTTTACTGCGCCAAATTTTCATAAATGTAACATGTGTTTTCCATATTAGTAGAAAACACAGTCTTTTAGGAGACTATATTCATTCTATCATACACCAAACAATGCAACATGTCGAACTCGTAATCTTGACCACTTGTACGCTAGTGATTGTATCCGTAACCCGTTGGAATTCAACACCTTTCATTTCTTTGACTAAGTCACCTAAACTTGTCACGAAAGGTATTCCATTCCAATGGTCTTGATTAGAGTTGGCGTATCAATCCGTCACCCCCTAACTCTTGACATCTTGCGTGTAAGATTGACATACTAGACGGCAGGGGTGGTCAAGATTTGTTACGAACATAACGGGTGTGCGGTTTGCCCATGTTAATATCGGTTTCAATCTTGATTTTGTGGTTTGGTGTATCTCTTATGCACCGTATTATGTAAACTCAAGTGAAATTAGTTGTTTCCAAAAATCTGGATTCTATCATACGACTGCAAAGTTTACGAGTTCGACACTTACAAAAATAAATAAATTTTATCCTCAATTCTATGATTTCTATCCAAAACCCGCAAAGTTTATTTTTAATTTCCAATTACTTCACCGTATCACATGTAAACGATGTAATAAGGATATGAAAATCCGATATGTACTTTATCAATCAGATTTTGAAATACTTAATGCATAATCGGTAGTCTTTAAACGGGGCTTAATCTGTCCAGTACACTAACGTTCATAATTATTGGACAAAGGTAAGTACAAATTTTTTTTATACTCTGCCACCCATTTTCGCTGTTCATCGGATTAAAACAAATGTGTTTTGTCCATTCTACCCCTGTCAGATGACAGGCCCATAGGCTACTTTTGATCGTTCTCTATCTGTTTAATTCGCATTGGATATGTCCAGCTTTATATAAAACTTGTGAGAATGTATCTTACAAATGACAAATTCATTTACCTTTATGTTAAAACATGTATTGCAGTGCTTATTAATCCAACTTTATCATGTAAAGTTGGAGAATTGGACCTTATCCTATAAAATGAAATTACATAAATTTACACAAAATCCATCCTTAATAATAAAGCTGTTTTGAGTTTTATCTATGATTTGTGTTAAAGCTTATCCTAAAAAATAAAACGTACAGATGTGTTGCAACAAACCTTATCCCTCAAAATGTCAAGAGTCCAGATTACTCTTCCACTCCTCCTACACCTCACATTGCACCTCTCAAAAAATCCCCCGGCGATTCAAGAATCCGCCAACCCTACTACTCCCCCAATCATAGGAATCGAAAATCCCCACCGACTCCACACGCACTACACCACCACCGCTGCACTGCACAGCGCACGAAGCCGCGCCTCTGCACCACCATTGCATCCCCACACGCACTACCGCCGCACACCGCCGCACCCCCCGTGGAACCGCCGCACAAACCAGTTATGTGTCTCTCTCTTAAGATGAGGGTGATAAGGAAGGAAAATGTATATCTCATATATGTCCGATCTCTGTAAAGATGAAGGAAGGAAAAATGAATTTGGGCCAACTAGTCTAAATTTTCGGCCAAGTGGGCCAAAATTTGTGCCAAGTGGGCCAATTTTTCGGCCAAGTGGGCCAAAATTTGTGCCAAGTAGTACAAATTTTCGGCCAAGTGGGCCAAAATTTGTGCCAACTAGCTTAAATTTTGGGTCCCTTGTTACTGTATCTTGATTTTATATGAAGTTCCGTATGAACTAAACACTGAAGAAATATATCCCAAGGGTCATATATGTCCGGGATGGATAACTGCGATGTAACCTTGTTGATTCATGCATTGTAGGATTTATGGAGTATGAAAAATATAACGTAAGAAAAAAATGTTAGAGAGAGAGAGGGTAGAGAGAGAAAGAGGGGGGTGAGAGAAAACTTTTCAAATTTTGGCCCTGGTCGGACGGCACCTTTCCGTCCCTATGCCCGGAGACCTTTTTCAATTCCGCCTTGGCTGGAACGTACGAATTCCAACTCTTATCCTCTTTACATAACCAATTTCCCTCCTAATTGGGGTTGTAAGGAAGTGGCTGAATTGGTGGGTTGCTTTGGCCTTGTAAGGGATGCTTTCATTCCTTTGAAATTGAACAAGGAAGGGAAAAGGTTTGCTATAGTTAAGATTTCAAAGGAGTCTAATGTGGAAAGGGTAGTTAAAATCTTGAAGGGGAGAAGGATTGGGCTCTTTAAGCTCTTTGTCAATTTCGCGAGGTTTGGAGTTGTACGGGGGCCTGCTCGAAATCAGGCTTTGCCGGCGGATAGGGGCGGAGATTCCAGGCTTCCAGTGAGGCCGCCAGCTCTTCAAGTGGAGGCTCCTACTACTGTTGGTCCTCTCCGGGATCGTTCGACCGGAGTTACTGTCCCGCAAAGGCAACAAGGTATAGCTCTTTTGAATTCTGTTTTGGAGGAAACCAGACCTTCGTATGGTGAAATTTTGGGGAGGGGGTCGGTGTTAGAGCAGGGTGAGGCAGTGGGAAGAAAGGATTCTTGGGTAGACTTGTGTTTGGTTGGCAAATTGAGTTCTTTTGTTGATGATGTTGAAAGTGTAGCTTCCAAACTTGTCAATTTGGGTTATGACGTTTCAAAGGTGGGGAGGTTCTCTCCTACGGAAGTTATCTTAGTGGTAAAGAAGAAGGAGGATGGGGAGGCGATTAGACTAGAGTTGAAAGGTTCCCTAGAAGATGTGATCTTGAATGTGGTTTGTGGTTAATAAAAAGAGAGGCGTTTGGGTGAACATTTATGACGTTCCTCTAGATTTATGGGAGGTAGATACTTTCAAGTTGGTTGGTGGAAGATTGGGAACTATTTTGAAGATTGGTGGTGACGATGGAGTATTCAATCACTTCGACAAGGCTCTTATTTACGTGGAGACTCCCATGATGGAATGTATCCGTAGAGGGTTGGAGGTGTGTGTTAAAGGAAGAACTTTCGATGTTTGGGTGGTTGAGGAAGGGTTGGAAAGAGAAGTTTGTTGGGATGTTTTGAAGGCTTTTGTGGGTAGTGAAAAAGGACCTTTGTCTAGAGTGGAGAGAAGGGATTTCGTGGACTTGGATGACGTAGCATCAAAGGGGTTTAATAGTGACACCGAATCCGAAGACACGTGGGAACTTGACTCAAATGGTTTGGAATCGGATAAGGACCATTTAGTGGTGCCTTCTAATTGTCCTATCCACACTTCGAAAGGTGGTGATAATTTAAAGGAGCCTTTGTTGGAGGAAAGTGGTGGGTCACTCTTGGCTGTTAATGTATTGAAGGGGTTGGGGGAGGTAGTTGAAGAAGGGAGAGGTGTTGATGAGGAGAAAGCTATCTTAGAAGAGGAGTTAGACACTGTAGCAGAAGTTTCTTTGTTGGGTAGTTCGACAGGGGAGCCTAGTAAGTTTGGAGGGGTGATCGGGCAGGTTGGTTGGGAGCTAGCCGAGGCTCCTGTAGCAGCGTTGGTTGGGTCACCAGCTGCAGTGCTGGTTGACGTTCCAGTCTTTGTGCTGGGCGGGGCTCCAGCAGCAGTGAGAGCTGAAGATCCAGCGGCTGCAGCGCTGGTTGGGGCTCCAGACGCAGCACCAGCGGCAGCACTGGGTGGGGCTGCTGACTCCCTCGTCTCGGTCAGCAGCCCACTCGTGGCGGCTACGGGTGTTTTCGTGAGTGGTTTGGGTTTGTGTCCGGATGGGGATAGGATCGTTTGTCGTATTGGAGAAGCGGTGTCCGGGTTTAAGGAAAGTAGAGATAAGGGTCTTTTGGCGGTTTCCGGGTTAGAAGGGAGGGAGCCTTTGGTAGAAGGAGAAGAGGTGGGGGTTGAAGTGGATTCGGTGAAAGAAACTCCAATTGATCAAATGGGTGTAGGTTTGCTTGAGTCTAGCCCAAGCTTGATTGAAGTTGGTACTTTGAATGGAAAGGGGATAGGAGTGGTAGATTCCCAAGACCCTTTCAACTTGTGGCCACTAATAACAAAGAAGAAGGTTGTAAGCTCCTCGTTGGCATTTGACATTCCAAACAAAGTCACTTCTTGGGATGAGTTTTTTGATAACATGGCTACGGGAGACAAGCTCATCAAGAATGGAATTGTTCGTAAAAAATCTAAGTCAAAGGGCAAGGGAGGGAAGAACAAGGGGGCAAAGAAGGGTAATTCTTCGGCCTTTGGAGGAGTCCCCTCTTCAAACTCTCCTACTCTTAGTGGTTTTGAAGCCGGTAACTCACGCTTTTGGAAAAATGTTGAGAAGGACCCGGTTGAGGCTCAATGGGGAGTTGGTAGAGATCTTGGTTTTCTTGTAGAAGGAAACAAGGAGAGTGAGGTTGCTCAAGTCTTTAGTTTGGAAGAAAGAGACGGTTTGAGAGTAGAGGAGGCTTCAAGTTTAAAGTCGGTAGGGGAAGACGAGGTTCTTAATGAGGATGATTAGTTACAATATAAGAGGTTTGGGAGGGGCTTTCAAGAAGAACGAGATCCGGTCGGTAGTTTTCAAGGAAAAAGTTGATGTCATTTGCATTCAAGAGACTATATTAGATGTGGTAGATAGGAGTCTTGTTGTTAAATTGTGGGGAAGCGAGGAGGTGGATTGGGTGTATAGTGGTTCTCAAGGCATTTTGGGGTACTCGGGGGGGCTTCTAACGATGTGGAACTCAAAAGTTTTTACTAAATCTTCGTGGTGGGGCGAAGAGGGAGCTTTAGGAGTGGAAGGTTGGTGGTATGGTAAACATGTTGTTATGGTTAATGTGTATGCACCTTGCACTACAAGTGGTAGATTGGCTCTTTGGGGGGCTTTGGAAAGGAGACTCACCAATTCTTTAACACCAATTTGGTGTATTTGTGGAGATTTCAATACCATCAAAGATGTTAGTGAAAGAAGGGGGACCTCGCTATCAAGAGTGGGGAGAGATTTGGAGGACTTCAAGCTATTTATTGCAAACTTGGGGTTGGTGGATCTACCTTTGGAAAGGAGGAAATTTACTTGGTATAGACCAAATGGGGCTTGTTGTAGTAGACTCGATAGGTTCTTGCTCTCTCCGGAGTGGTTGCTTGCTTGGGGTTCGCTTTCACAAGTGGGCCTTAGGAGGAGTGTGTCCGACCACGTAGCACTTCGTCTTTCCATAGATCTTAGAGATTGGGGGCCGAGACCGTTCAAGTACCTTAGTGGTTGGGCAAAACAAAAAGGTTTTCGAGAATTGGTGGAGAAGGAGTGGGAGGGTCAAGTGGTTGTAGGGTGGGGGAGCTTTGTGGTCATGGAAAAACTTAGAAGGTTGAAGTGTAGCCTTAAGTCTTGGCATCTTTCTAATTTCAACGGGTTGGGTAAAAAGATAGAGGAAGCGGTGGATTCCATTAACCGCTTGGATAAAAAGATGGAGCTCACTAATCTCTCGGAGGGTGAAATAGAGGAAAGAAAGCAATGTCAAGCCAATGTGGTAGATTGGAAGATTTTGGAAGGCAACATTAAGTTTCACCAAGCTAGAAACAAATGGTTAAAGGAAGGTGATGCAAACACTAGCTTCTTCCATGCTCGTGTGAGGAAAAGAGAAGTGTTGAAGGAGATTAAGGGCCTTAGTTTTGAAGGGAAGTGGGAGGAGGAAGTAAGTGTGTTGAAATCAAAGATAGCGGATCATTTTGAAGGTCTTTTTTCTTCCAAGGAAGGGGGGAGGTTGGTTTCTAGAGGGTTCACGTGTTCATCTATCTCGGAGGTACAAAGGCTTTGGCTAGAGAGGACTTTTGATGAGGACGAAGTCAAGTTAGCGGTTTGGGAGTGTGGTTTGGACAAGAGCCCGGGGCCGGATGGTTTTAGTTTCCACTTCTTTAGAACCTTTTGGGAAACTATAAAGTTTGAGGTACTAAGGGTTTGTAGTGAATTTCATTCAAATGGAAAGTTTGCAAGAGGTTTCAATAACTCATTCATTACTCTAATACCCAAGAAGAAGAATCCCATAAGTATTGGTGAGTTTTGGCCTATCTCCTTGGTGAATGGGGTCTACAAAATAGTGGCAAAGATCCTTGCAAACCGGTTGTCCCAAGTTATTGATGGGGTGATCTCGCACAACCAATCGGCGTTTATTGGAGATAGAAATATTTTGGATGGTATTGTGGTGGCTAATGAGGTTGTGTTAGAGGCAAAGAAAAAGAAGAAAAGTTGATTTCTCTTCAAAGTGGATTTCGAAAAGGCGTATGACACCGTTAGTTGGGAATTCCTTGATGAAATGATGGTTCGGTTCGGTTTTGGGGATAAGTGGAGAGGTTGGGTGAAGGAATGTGTCTCTTCCTCATGGATTTTGATTCTTGTGAATGGAAGCCCTACTCGTGAATTTAAGCCTTTAAGAGGGTTGAGACAAGGAGATCCCCTCTCTCCTTTCTTATACCTCTTGGTGGCGGAAGGGTTGAGTCGAATGGTAGATAAGGCTTGTGACTTAAAGATGTTTAGGCCGATTAAAGTGGGGAAGGAGAGGGTCGTTGTCTCTCATCTCCAATTTGCCGATGATACAATCTTTTTTGGAGAAGCTTTGGAAGAGAACATTCTTACTTTAAAAAGCCTATTGAGGTGTTTCGAACTTTTTTCGGGTCTTAAGATTAATTTCGGAAAAAGTAGCCTTATGGGAATTGAGGTTGACGAGGAAGAGTTGAACAAGTGGGCGAAATTCTTGAATTGTGGAGTTGGAGCCTTTCCTTTTGATTATTTGGGCCTCCCCATTGGAGCCTTCCCTAGTAGAAAAGGTACTTGGAAAGTGGTTATTGAGAAGCTAGAAAGTAGGCTTGGGA